>JAQQZS010000021.1:7253580-7285443 GCA_030068045.1 Platyallabes tihoni | reverse complement strand
TTATCGCTAATGACGGAGGAAGAATGTCTAAACATCCTGCACTCCACACACTGAACAAGCTGAATAGTATCCATTATAACGTACCTGAGTCGGAGTTTTTAGTTGTTTGCTGAATTCCGTTTGTTGTTTTTACACGAAGAAACTCTCGCGTTGCGAAACTTTCGCGGCAACAATACCAAACAATACTTCAGTATAATCACACACACTGCCGCTGAGAAACTGGTGAAAGTAAGCAGAATGAGACGAAACTGCGAAACTGTGGATGAAAGGTCTTGGCGTGTTTCACAACTGACCATGTGTGTAGCTTCTGGTGTGAAAAAATGACCAGTGCATACCCTAGGAGGTCACTACAAGAATGATGAATTAATGCCAGAAATAATATTAGTATTAGATATTTGAACACTTACAGTATAGGATTTTAACGTTTGTGATAATTACCACCGACATGGTGCTACTGCTCTTATCCAGTTACAAGGTAAATATGTAGAGTTTAGATTAGATTTTTGCCATTAGTACAGCCATCTAATCTCTGAGAACATAAGCACTGCAAAGTATCTACCAGCATCTGCATGGCCTAAAAACTCACATCATACCCCTATTGATAGAGAAGACATGCACTGAGTAATCTTATGTTTTTTTTTCTTCTCCAATCTTTTCCCAGTACTCTATGTTATGAGATAGATGCAGAAAATTATACCAAGAATATGAAATAAATTTAAGCAATATCACAGTGAGCATTGGTGGCTCAGTGGTAGGTTTCTCGCCTGTCGTTCGGAAGGCTGGGTTTAATTTCCACCCAGCTCCCAAACCCCAGCCACAGGATGCAGTGCCGGTCCCAAGCCTGGATAAAATGGGAGGGTTGTGTCAGAAAGGGCATCCAGCGTAAAACCTGTGCCAAGCTTGTATGTGCGGATTGGATGGTCCACTGTGGCGACCTCTTGACGGGAGCGGCGCGAAAGACAAACAACAATCTTTAAGCAATAAAAAAAGAAAGTGGATATCATGCATGGCTGTGATGCAGTCAGATGCACAAATACTGTATATATCCTTAAGCAAGTGGAAACACTTAGTAAAAGTGACTGTTGGTGTAATTACCATGGGTGGAAGTAGTTTAAGTTTGTACTGTACTATGTAGACAAAAGCTAAGGAGAATCAACCATAGAGGTGGTGGACTGTCCTGTAAATCTTGTAAGATTCCCTTCATATTTGTAACTATTATCTTTATCTATTATCTTTATCTTTAGAATATTCACTATGTTAACTTTCACGTTTTCAGAGTTAAATCCCAAATAGCATTAAACGGAAAGCTTGTGCGCCATGTAGTGTATACAATCCCTTATTCTACACAGTAACTAGAGCTCTAGATTAGGAGTTTGAGATGGATTTGGGATACAGCCTTATTTTTTAAAAGTTAGCACAAACAGGTCAGAGACAATTTGGAACAACTAACAGGCAATTAATATTACAATGCAATTATTTGCCACATGCACCTTACAGGAGAGCAAAATAATTCTTTTTGCATATCCCACTTAGGAAGCTGGGGTCGGAGCGCAGGGTCAACCAGGATACAGTGCCCCCTGGATTAGATAGGGTTGTTAAGGGTCTTGTTCATGGGCTCATCAGTGGCACTGCTGGGGCTTAAACCCCTGACCTTCCTATCAGTAACCCCGAGCCTCCACCATTCAAGCCACCACTTCCCCATGAATTATTAAGTGTTGTTTAAGATGACGTAATGTTATCAGATGTGTGTTCTTGCTGAAAGGACTTCTGTGACTGGATTTGAATGTGGGTTTTTGGCAGGCGGTTGCTCTTTCTAATATTGCAGACTGTACTGACCTACTTTCACCCAAGCTGCGATGGACACGTAGTGTAATTAACGATTGTGAGAACATCTGTGATGGGGAGTTATGCACATAGTCAAACGTCCCAGTGCTGTTTCCATGTACAGTATTATCACTATTCATGAAATGATACAGTATAACCACACTTGATGCCTTTTTAATAGTTTAGGGACTAAAATTTACAGCCTACTGGTCACTTAATCCCAAATGGGAAGCTGACAGATTCCCTCTATTATCACATTGAGCAAGGGAACTAATCTTTGTGGTTGATTTCCTACCAACAAAGACTCTGATGGAAGCTCTAGTGAGAAGATGGATTATAATATACAGAAATATAAATATATGCTGTATATACAGTATAATGTGCTCAGGAATAAAGATCACCCATGAATGAGGCAATGAAATGTGTTATACTAATTGAATGCTCTTGGATATTATTCTAGTCTTTGAGGAATAACAGAGAATTTCATAGAAAATGTCATTGCTCAGCGCTTTATTTTAAATAAACTTTATCACCGTATCGTAAAATTTGATTGCCAGACAATTATCTCTTTTGCAGAAATGGTTGGGTTTGACATACCGAGCGGCCTTTATTTCTAGCAACAATTATACAATTATAATTAAGCAGGATGTACAGCTTTGCACAGTTTCGCACTGAGCATTAATGTTGAAATCTTAAAAATTCCTTTGATGACCAAGTTAAGATATCTGTATCTATCTTTGTCCTGAAGAGCTGATATGAAGTACAGTATAAAGCAGGTAGCATCCCACTATTAAAGGTCAAGAGTTACAGCTGTAAAGATTGGGATTAATTGTCATCTGAACAGCTTCTGTTCTCAGGCCGTAACTCTCACAAACAAGGGCTCTTCCGAAAAGCCTCCTCAGAGATGGTATGAAGTACCTTTTTATTGTACACTTAACTAAGGCCTATATTATTAACATTCTCAATACAATAGATGCTGATCAGCCATAACATTAAAACCCGATAAAACATGGAGCGCGATATTGTGCAGCTCTGACCCTATAGAACCTCTGGGCGTGTGCTGTGGTGTCTGGCAGATTTTTTGGGCTTCCATGGATCGAACTTGTTTGTCTGGTGCATTCCATTGGATCCTCAATCAGACTGAGATCTGGGGAATTTAGAGGCCAGGTCTATAACCCTGATCTCTTTTGCCAGCTAAGCTCCATACACTACAGGCTGTAATACACTGGGTGTCCTGATAACTTTCTATCATTGACTTCTTTCAGAATTTGCACTACATTGGCATTCATGTGGGATCAGATTGGTCCCCACAAGCATACGGTAGATGCGCCTTAGTTAGAGATGGCCATGATCCTGTATCCAGTTTGACAATCTCATATACTCAGTTCACCTGGCAGTGGCATTAGTCTTATGACTGATCAGTGTACGTGGACATTTACTGTATATTTTGAGTTTTTATATGTTATGTTATATGCATGTAAAACATGTATAGTGGTAGCCTTTATAATGGAACTGTACACACTTTATGACTTCTCACACCCATTGCATGAATTCCTATGCACTATATATATACTGTATATAGTGTATAGGAATTCATGCAGACAGCAGCGCTCACCACCACATAAATAGAAAATAGATACATTTTACTTTATCAGTTGTTTTATAAATAAAGATACGATTTTCAGGCTCTTGTGGCAGTGCCACATTTAACTTAATAGTACCTATATTCGGACACAAAGCATTGCTCAAAATTTTGGAAATCATGCTTTATGTTTTCTAAGCCAAGACACGATATTAGGCAGGTAATTTCAATGTTATGGTTATAGGTTTATATAGTTATATGTATGCATTAATGACTGTTTGAGTTTTTAAAAAAATCCTTTTGCACATCTGTAGTTGTGAACAGTTGTGAACTCAAGTGACATGGAAGTTTGAGGAACAGTGAAAGACAGAACTTAAACACTTTGATGACAGTTCTAGCATGTATATATATATATATATATATATATATATATATATATACTTTTTTTTAAAGAGTTATTTATGTATTTATTTTATTGTAACCATTGTTTCAAGGTGCATAATCTACCTACTATTTCCTTTATATTTCTTTATGACATTTGCCCACAAATGTGCATTTTGCACTCAAATAAAAGATTCTTATTTTGTTACAGAAATAGCATGTGCATTCCCCACAGCATGATACCATAAGCTCTGAATTTTGGCAAAAACAACACTCTACTCGTGTGTGTGTGTGTGTGTCCGTGTGTGTGTGTGTGTCTGTGTGTGTGTGTGTGTGTGTGTGTGTGTGTGTGTGTCTGTGTGTGTGTGGGTGTGTGTGTGTGTGTGTTTTGCAGGTTCCTTGATGCAGATTTTGAAGAGCTGACCTGTTTTTTTTCTTCTTTTTTTTATATTATTCATATTTTAATGGATGTGAATTTCTGCTGCTTTCATAAATAATGCAACTATCTGTGCTGACTATCTGTGCACCGGGAACTTTGGAAATAACTAGGTGTTAACTGTAGTGATTTATTCATCACTGATTTATTATGCAGACAACTGACACACACACACAGTCATAACAATGCGAAGCCCTTCTCTCTGCATGATGGTTTTCTTGTAGCATGAAGACAAATATTATGCCAAAGAAAAGATGGCTGCATGCTTTTTTATTTGCAGACTATTTACTGTAGCATTCTAAGTAAGAAACACTGCCTGGCCAAAAAAAAAAAAAAAAAAGGCGCAGTTTCTGATGGGTCAAATCATTGGGGCGAAGAAAACAACTAAGGAGATTTGAAGATACTGGAACTGACTAAAGGATCCTTTAACACATTATTAAACCTTGCAGGGATAGTGCTGAACCGTCAACTTTGGGGAAGAAACGTGATCGAAAAAAATTCATGAATGGAACTTGGTGAAGTTGCATCAACAGTTGCAACCATACAGGAGCTATGTTTAATAGTGACAGTAGTTTTACAATGTGATAAGAAGTTGAGGGTGAGACTCACCAGAACAAAGGCTAGGGAGCATAAGGACTGGAATTTGTAGCAATGGATGAAGGTCCATGTGACCTGATGGGTCCAGATTGACCCTGTTCCTGAGCGATATGCACATCAGGGTAAGAAAGGAAGCACATGATGAAATCGAATCATCTGATTTAATGATCTGAATATTATCACATCTACAGGCTTTTCTCTTCCCTGATGGAACGGGCATATTCCAGGATTCGAATTGAGATGAAAATGTAGTTCTGGGAGCATGAGTAGTCATTTTCACACATGAATTCACCACCACACTGTGCACCGTAATCAAAACTAAAGGTTGTCAATGAAATCTTGGAGTGTGCAATTTTTTTTTTTTTGTGTGTGTGTGTGTGTGTGTGTGTGTGTGTTTTGGCCGGGCAGTGTACATTCAGATACCAGTCTAAGAGCTCCCACATGAGTAAATAAAAGTGGAGTGTAATGGAACTATCGATTCGGCGTGACCTCAGACCAGGTGGAGCAGTGGAGTGTAGAGCATGTGGAGTGGACACACCATCCTATTTGGGTGTTAGAGACGAGGAACGAAACGATGTCTTTGATATTTCCAGATGTTTGTATGTGTGTTGTCATTCAAAGTTGTGCAATAGGGTGCTCTTTCAACAGCTTTCTGTGTCTGCTCTTCTGACTTTCTTGTCTTCAGACAGCCTATCCGCCCCACTGAACGTAACCATCAAGACCTTGGAGGGCAATGCGGCTGTGGTCACATGGGACATCCTCGAGGGAGATCCGGTCATCGGGTTTGCCATCACACAGCAGGTTAGCTTACTGATGCGTCAAATCTGTTCAAAAGTATCTTAGATAATTACTTTTTCTTTTTTTTTTAGACGTATATTATGTTGATAGAGTGTATACAGTGTATACATACTGAAAATATTTTAGACACCGTGTAGAATTGTGGGCTTGTGTGTGTGTGTGTGTGTGTGCGCCGGTACTCTGTGTACCCCGGTAATGAAGAGTTGAATCACCATCTGTTCGAGCACAAAGTCATTACATCTTGTCACCAAAGTCCCAGACCAAACGCTTTCCCTGACTTTCAATAACAAGCCGACAATGGCCTGTTCTACTTCTTTTCATCCCAGATTGCCTTATGATGAAGGGCAGTTTTTTGCTTTTTGCTAATTACTTTGCTGAGTAGTAACAGCAAAGTCATCACCTTGTGACCACACATACACCAGCCTAGAAAAGACCCTTTCTACAGTATGTCACACTCATCCTCTTACTGTACCCGTTCTCATTTTGGTTGAGGAAGTGAATGAAAAAAAAAAAAAAGCTGAGAATAAACCTCTAATCCTATTGTTCTGGTTGAATTCCATTCCATTTTTTAAAATATTGGCTTGGTGCTTGGCAGGATTTTTTTTTTTTAGTACCAAACCCTGATTAATACTTTTTTCCCCATCAGAACCTCATCCTAGACTTGTTTTGTCTGACAAAAAAATAAAATAAAAATAAGTCCAGTTTAGTTCCAGGTTGTAACACTACCATATGTGGAAAAGTTCAGGATGGTGAATACTTATGCAATGCACTGCAATACTTCTTACCAATGGCTAGTATTGCTTTTGGAAACTTTGCTCCACACTACACCCATTTTCCACCACTAAACCAACTAAGGATATTTGGAATGACGAACTGGATTAAGAATCCTTTATTCTGGGTTAATCAAAACCTCAAAGGATAGTGTTGAACTGTCAACTTTTTAACATGGAAAAAGTTTGTAACGTGGCTCAAAGATGGAATTCCACAATGCACTGCAAGAGGTTGTGTCCAGATATCATAACAAAAGAAATCAATTATACTCTACCATTTAAAGATAACCAATGACCTATAGTGATTTTTAAGTCAAATAAATTATATTTTTGGTACTGATAAATATTATGGCTCTCACGATTTTGTCTTTTTGCCTGTCTTTTTTATTTCAGAAGAAGGATGTGAGAATGATGCGTTTCATCCAGGAGGTGAACACTACCACACGCTCATGTGCATTATGGGATTTGGAGGCTGATACTGAGTACATTGTGCACGTGCAGTCCATCAGCATGAGTGGCACAAGCCCTCCCAGTGACCCCGTCCTCTTCCGTACACCAAAGGAGTCTGAGAAAATGGCCTCCAAAAGTCCTGGTAAGTTGAAGATAAATAGTCTCAGTGTAATCATATAGTGTAATAGACAGATTAATGTCTTAAACACTTCCTCTTTCTAACATCTTTACTGACAAAGACAAAGTGGTGGAGCAAACACAGATCCTTCACTTGAGGTCAAAGAAGGAATATATTTTATAGACCAATATCATGACCAAATCTATCCAAAAACTACATATTTGTTTGAAATGGTAATACATTTTAATTATAAGTAAATATGATGATTTATTAAAAAAAATAAACATTTAAATAAAAGTAAATGTTTTATGTATAATGTGGGTTTTCTTTGGGTTTCTGGTTTTCTCCCATAGTGGATTAACAGTGTGAAATTCATATACGGTATGTAATATTAATTATGGTGAAATATAAAATGTAAATGACTGCTGCCTTTTCTTGAAATTGCCTTACACTATAAATATGAAAAATGCTGAGTCTCAGAAATACTCCAAACATATGCTTAAGTACTCCTACTGCATTACTCTGTATAGACGCCACAATCGGAGATTGACCACATGCATTAAAATCCTGAAGTTCAGGTCAGCATATAATGAAAAGCGGCCTAGAAAATGGTTTGCAGCCAGATCGTTAACATTGATTCATGCATAAACACAGCAGGAAGGCTATTATACAGCTACTCTAAAAATACACTCTAATTCAAAGTGAAAATGTCAGCCTTTATTGCAGGACAGACTACCTTATCTACAAAACCCACAATATTTCCAGGTTTATGTTTTAAAATCCCTTTTGTGACCCACATACAGTTATGCATATAAACCATTTTATACACTGCCGGACTGGAAAAAAAAAACAAAAATCAAAAGTCACCGCTTCAAAAGGGACAAATTAATAGCCTGCATCAAGCAATGAAAACAAATGAGGAGATTGCTGAAATTCCTGGAATTAGGTTAGGAACTGTCCAACACTATGGTGCTGAATGTAATGTAGTGGTTAGAAGAAAATTGAGAATGGAGATTGGGACTAAACAACTGTGTGTACATAGGAAAAGAACTTTTTAGTGAGACTTATTAAGAAGAAAAATCACTTTGCTAAAAAGCATTTGGTGATCTTTTAGCTGTTCCTGGCAAGCTTGGCACAGGTTTTATACCAGATGCTCTTCCTGATGCAACCTTCCAATTTTATCTGGGCTTGGAACCGGCACATCATCCAGTGGTTAGGTTTCGGGCTTATGTCTGGGAATTAAACCTGAACCTTCCGCATGGCGGGCAAAACACCTACCAATGAGCCACCAGTGCCCTAGTTTACTAAAGAGCATAAAGCAATGAAAAAATGTCATGTGACCTGATGAGTCCAGATTGACCCTATTCCAGAGAGACGGGTGCATTAGGTTAAGAAGGGAAGCTCATGAAGTGATGCATAGTGCCCACTGTACAAGCCCCTGGAGGCAGTGTTATGATCTGAGCTTGCACAACATTATGTGGCAATAAAATTAAGTCAGCTGACGATCTGAACATGCAGTACTGAAGGGTATCCCAACAGCACATTTTTCTTCTCCAGGACTCGAACTGTAAAATTGGTTCTGGGAGCATGAGCAATCATTTTTATACATGCACTGGCCACCAAATTGTGTGCTGCAATCAAAGCTAAAGGCAGGTTATAGAAATCTTATTGCATGAGACTTTTTTCTTTTTCTCTTTTCTTTTTTTTTTGGTAGGCAGTGTAGATTGGTGCGGATATTTCAGGTTGAGGTGAAGTGTGATTCACAATGTGCTGGAAAATAATGCAAAACCATTATGGTAGGATAGAAATGGTCCAATAAAGACATGTTGCGTTAATCATTTAACCATGAAAGGTCTAAGAATGCGCTATGCTATTTTTCTTCTGACTCCCACTTCCATTTCTGAGAATGTCACAAATGGTATTTTCTTAAAACCTTTTTATTATGAGTCATATAAGTGGTTTAGGGTTGGGGAGAACTTGTCAAGTCCGAATAAATAGACAAAAAAAAAAGGGACATTTTCTGTAGGCAGAATAATAAAGGAAGAAGAGACATGTTGATTGCTCCTTTCAAAATTAATTACAACATTGACTGTGTACATAAGCAGCTGTGTTGTGTTGATCATAATGAGTTAAGTCATTAGCATTTGCATACGTGATGGTTTATGGAAACCATTTTAGAGTTGCAGGAAACTGTTGGTTTTCTTGACTGAAGCAGAACTGTACATAGAATTATACAGAAATTACAGTAAACCAAGATAATTTACAACTAGTTGACACTCTTTTGATGCACCATGTCAATGGTGACAGGCAGGCATTTACTAGAAACATTGCTCCATAATCAGCCATTAGCACTTGAGTTGCTCTCCAGTTAATCGAGTAAGCAGTCTTCCGCTTCACTTCATTTCAAATAGCTTGAGGGTGGCTAATGAGCATAGACAGTTAATCTTTTTCACCATACGTCTCCTGTTTCAAGGTGAAATGGCTTCATGTTGCTTTTGGTTCTGGACCCATGACATGCATCCGCATTGACAGGCAGATTTTATTTATTTATTTATTTTTTTAATGCACAGCTTCAGAGCCAAGAAGAAAATGATAAACTTTCCAGCTTTGGCTGAAAAAGATGAGAGTGTTCCTTCATTACGAGCTGTTCCATCAATCCAGCTGGCCAGTCCTCCAGGGCTCATCAGAGGCTAACACAAATAGGGAATTCACAGATGATGTTAATTACCACCAGGCACTTTACATCTGCTGCCAAGAAGGATGGTCTCCTGATGTCAGACAGGACTTTAAAGACAGGGAAAAGAGATGCATGTCCTGAAAGAAACCTTTAATTTCCAGTAGCTGATCACAGCTCATGATCAACGTTTTCAGCTTCTCATTAGGCAACAAAGTACAGCTATTGCTTACTTCACATCTGGCTGATGATTACAAAAACTTCCTTTTTAAAACATAGTGGACAAGTCAAAAGCTATTCTTGGAAAGTATTAGATATTATATATTATGTGTCATGCTTAACTACAGTACCAGCTGTGTTTCTTGTCTTTCTTTTCAGATGAAGTGACAATGAAGGAGGTTGGCCAGGCTGCCCAGCTGAGGGCCGGAGAGCTGATCATCATAGTAGTCGTTCTGATCATGTGGGCAGGTAACAGATTTACACCAAGAATTTTCATATTCTTTTTCTTATTATTATCATTATTATTGGACAAAAATGCATGTTTGCTTCACAGCCCAGTCCCTCCTCAATATTGGTTATTGGGTGCTATTACGTTATCTCTCTTACTGATTCTCCCTCAATAAACCGTAATGGAAAATGGATTTTACATTCTGACGATTTTTTAGACAATTTCATCCAAAGTTACTTGTACTGTATACTCTTGTACACACACCAAACTTGACATGCTGCATGATTGAAACTCCCTTTCTCTAAAAAATCTAAATATCAAGTTTTTCAATAGGAGGAGTTAGGTTTCTTTTTTAGGTGGATGAGAGCAGTACAGGTACTGGTACAGGGTTGCTCTTAGATCTTTCATTTTGGTTAGAAAAAGCAGAGCACCATTTTTCAGTTCTTACTTTACTATTTCTCCTGGAATTGTACCTTCTTCTTCTTATTATTATTATTAGCAGTAGTAGTAGTAGTAGTAGTAGTAGTAGCAGAAGGCCCAGGTTCGATTCCCAGCCAGTTCCCAAACCCCACCCACTGAATGCAATGTGGGTCCCAAGCCCAAGCCAAGCTTGTATGTGCAGACCGGATGGTCCGCTGTGGCGACCCCTTGCTGGGAGCAGCCGAAAAGGCCAACAACAAAGTAGTAGTTTCTCTAAGATTCCATATACATACAGTTGCAAGAAAAAGTATGTGAACCCTTTGGGATTACAAGTTTTGCATGAATTGGTCATAAAATGTGCTCTGATCTTCATCTAAGTCACAACAATAGAAAAACACAGTCTGCTTAAAATAATACTACACAAACATTATATGTTTTCATGTTTTTATTGAACATAACATGTAAACATTTACAGTGCAGGGTGGAAAAAGTATGTGAACGCCTAGACTAATAACTTCTCCAAGAGATAATTGGAGCCAGGAGTGAGCCAACCTTGAGTCCAATCAGTGTGATGATATTGGATGTGTTGGTGAAAGCTGTCCTGCCATTTAAAAACACACACCAGTTTTGGGTTTACTGGTTTCAAGAAGCACTGCCTGAGGACCATGCCTCGCAGAAAAATATTGCAGCACATCTGAAGTTTGCTAAAGAGCACCTGGATGTTCCACAGCACTACTGGTAAAATATTCTGTGGACAGATGAAACCAAAATTGAGTTGTTTTTTCTCCACTATGTGTGGAGAAAAAAAGGCACAGCACACCAACATCAAAACCTCATCCCCACTGTAAAACATGGTGGAGGGAGCATCATGGTTTGGGGCTGCTTTGCTGCCTCAGGGCCTGGGCGGGTTGTTGTCATTGATGGAAAAATGAATTCCAGAGTTTATCAAGACATTTTGCAGGAAAACGTAAGACCATCTGTCCGCCAACTGAAGCTCCACAGAGGATGGGTGATGCAACAGAACAATGACCCAAAGCATACAAGTAATTCAACAAAAGAATGGCTTCAACAGAACAAAATACGCCTTCTAGAGTGGCCTAGTCAGAGTCCTGACCTCAACCCGATTGAAATGCTGTGGTATGACCTTAAGAGAGCGATTCACACCAGACATCCCAAGAATATTGCTACACTGAAACAGTTTTGTGAAGAAGAGTGGTCCAAAATTACTCCAGATCGTTGTGCAGGTCTGATCTGCAACTACAGGAAACGTTTGGTTGAGGTTATTGCTGCCAAAGGAGGTTATTGCTGTCAATTCCCGCCTGCATGTGCGTTGAGGTTGCTTGTTCTCCTCATTCTTGGTGGGTTTCCTCCGGGTACATCAATTTCCTCCCAATGTCCAAAAACATGCAGATTAGGCTAATGGGGTTCCGCAAATTACCATGAGAGTAAGAATGTGTGTGTGCCCCGTGATGGACTGGCACCCTGTTCAAGGTGTTTCTCACCTCATTCCCTAACTCTCCAGGGACAGGTTCCAGGCCCCCCACGACCCTGTATACTGGATAGAGCAATATAGACGATGAGTAAGTGAGACAATACATCAGGATCACCTGTCTCCACCTGTCCCATCACCACTCCATGCTTCTGTACCAGCCACTCTGATTCATCTTCATCTCTCACATTCATTTCGACTTCTCTCATTTCCTCATTTCTGTCCTCTCTTTCTCTTTCCTGGGATCTTCTGCTCACTTCTTCTTCTATCTTCCTCCTGCCCAGTCTTACCAAAAGTTGCCAATATTTTAAACAATATTTTTTACTTCCTTTTCATTTCTTCATTTTCAGCAGTAAAGAAATAAAAGGGTCTCATGGTTGAAATAAAATATTCCATTAACATACACCATGGGAAAATGTGGTTCATATATTACAAAAAAAATAGTTTTGTAAGAGAAAACTCGGGTCAGAGAGTGATTTTGTGGGGGCGGGGCATGGGTACACGCGCAGAAGGAAGTGTCGGTCAGGTCAGAGGAATGCGCACCTAATGAGAAAATGTCTATTTAGAGTTTTGTCTGTTACAGTGAGTCAGTGGGAGCTATACAGAGTGGGAAGAGAGGTTCAGATGTGAGTGTACATGAGAAAGAGAGATAATGAGAGAGTATACAGTATGTGTTGAAAGGCAGTAAAGAATATTCACAACGAGCGAGTGAATAAACTCTGACTCATGTCAAAACCGCTTGCATCCTTTCCAAGTGATCTTACGATATTTAATCCCATCATGGTTGATATATTACCAGTCTGGCAGTAAAGGGGTGTGATAGTGTGCAGACTGTGTGCTTTAGAGTTTTAAACAGTACTTGTTTGATTCACTCTTAAGCATCTTATGGATATATCGGTGGTTTTGGTTTTACATTCACAGTTTTAGGAGGTGAAAAGTAGGGGGTATGGGTTGGGGTAACTGCAGGGTAAACCATATAGTAGGGAGAGTAGCTGCCCCCCACCCCCACCCCATGCCCCAGTGTAGATGCCCCAGTGCCCCAGTCCTATAAAGCAGGCCATTCTCATGGTTTCAAACTTTGTTGCCCATCAGAAACAATATGCACAAACTATACAACTAGGCTAACCATTATATATTACTTTTCCACAGTTTCTCAAACTGGCACGGACAAGTACTGTCCATTTTGTGGATGTAATGAAGTCACCATTGCCAGCTCTTGGCAACCGACAGCTCTTTCCAGGTAGTGTAAGCTGGTATCAAAAAGTTTTAATACTAGTTTTGTAACTTACCAACAGACGGCAGAACAAGGCTGCACGCACAGTCACAAGGAGCACCAACTTTTATAAGTCAGTGTGCCAAAAGACATCGTCCTGTGTACACCAGAAGCTGTGCAACTGGTGCTATTCTGACCATGTCTGCTATTTCATCATTGACAGCAAATTAGAATAAGCAGCGGATGGAAAATTCTGTTGGAAACTGGACAAATCTGCCACTGAGATGTTTGACATGATTTGTCAAGTTTACAGCGATGCTGCAATGAGTTGTTCGAGTGGACATAACTGGAAGACGACCAGGTATCTGGAAGACCTTCATCGAGCTCAACCCCAAAAAATGTTGAAACCATTCAGCAATTTGTCCATGATGATCATTAGAGAATAATCCACAACATTGCTGTCATTGTCGGTGTGTTATACGGAGCAGTTCGCGCAATCCTCACATATGATTTAAACATGTGCTGTGTTGCTTCCAAGCTTGTCCCCAGGATGCTGACCCAGGAGCAGAAGGAACATCGCGTCGAAATCTGCCAAGATGACGCTGTGTCAACATGCCGTAGATAACTCGTTCTTTATGTCGAGGATCATTACCGGTGCTAAAACTTGGATGTATCAACAGTCTTCCTCTTCCCAGTGGAAGAGCATCTCCATGACAAGCTCATGCTCATCGTGTTTTTTGACATTTGTTGCACTATGCATTGAGAAGTCGAAGACAGACCGTCAATAGCGTATTCTACTGCCAGGTTTTAAGGCGCCTGATGGAGAACAAGCGGGGAAAGTGACATGATCTGTGGCACATGAATCTCGAAACATTTTGGTACCACCTCGTAGTCGTTGTAGTAGTAGTTGTAGGTATATTAGTGGTATTTATAGTATTACTTTTTGTTTTTAAAAATCTAATTGGAGACATCATTCCCTTCCAAAATATACAGTCTCAAATACAACCAAGCATCTGTACACCTACTATGGTAAAATAAGGCATAGTTTTGGGGATTTCATTTTTCAGCATTTGGCAGACACCCTTGTCCTGAACGACTTACATAGATTTGTATTTCATTATACATGTGAGCACTTGAGGGCCTTGCTCAAGGGCCTAACTTGGCAGTCATGGGATTTGAACCTTGGACCTCCTGAACAATACAGTAGTCCAATGCCTTAACCACTGAGCTATCCCAGCTCTCCCATAGCTCCTTATGTCACCCACTACACTGGCCTGATTGTTTCGAGCTCAATCAGAGTTCGTACCCTGTGACTTTGAGTCATAATTTCTACCCAACTTCCCAAGGACATTTTGTTTTTCAGTCCAAATGTGATTTAAAAAGACCTATTGGGAGGAAAACGAGCCAACAATGTAACAATCCCGCTGTGCAATCCTGAGATTGATTAGATAGCCTTCTCTAGGGATGTGCAATATATTATTTAGTAAATCATTATCGCAATATTGCCATTTATATTGCTGAGCTCTCGTAAGGATGCAATTAATAAATAGGCCCACTATCCCAAATGTGTCCCAAGTGAACTGTGTAAACGAGAGACATAGAGTGATAGATAGAAAGAGACAGAGAGAGAGAATGGAGTTTCTGAGTTTCTTAGGTCTAATTGGACCACCGGGGTTTTCCATTTTCGGTGTAGTCCATATCAGACAGGAGAAAAAGAAACGGATTAGTGTTTCCCAGGCACTGAAAGAGAACAAGCTTATTGAGTGTAGTTGTGTTTTTGCCTGCACTATCACCTGACTCAAGTCTGGCTAATTAACAAGCCTTTCGTTAGGTTGAAATGAGTGTGTTAACACGGAGAAAACATGAAATTGTCCTCAGACAAAATAATCAAAACCGAGACCGTTGGTACAACTAAGAAAAACAAAAGCAATCTTCAAACGTTTCAAGAGCTCATATATAACTGGTTTGTACGGAGATCCATCTTCAGCTTTTCTATTATCTGCTCTCTCCCTCTGACATCCCCCATCCATCACTAAACCTGACTCCTTCTCTCCACTTCAGGCTTTTTCAAGCCCGGCTTTCCAATAACACGCTTCAGCCATTTCCTCCTGAGAAAACTCCCAATCACCATTGTAATTAGCTTGAACGAGGTTTACTAGATGAGTGTTAGATGAAGGATGAAGGATGACGGTGAAGACTCTGGGAGCAAAAAATTATCCAGAAGCCCATTGTAGACATTGTATACAGGTTTTTAGTAGCATGTTTTTAAATTCTATCTGATTGTAATCATAGCCAAAAATTGTGCATAGCATTTGTTTGTTATATATTAAACCTGGAATTTACAACACCATCATGATTGGTTTAGTTGGTTAAACCTTGCCAGTTAGGACATTATGACCTAATACAGTACATGTTCAAAGAAAACCACTTCATGCAAACTAACCAAAACAATGTTAGTTGGTCAGGTTAAAATAAGGACAGCATGTAAGTAATTCCCTGTTTCTTTAACTGCTTTCTTACTACATTCTTTATTTAAGTCCCCAGAATTGACATGACATTTACATGACATTTGCTAAACAGCATTTCTTATTCCAGAGTGATTTACAGAAATGCCTTTTACTCTCCATTAGAAACAAATCCTAATGACAATTCAATAGATCAGGGTATATGGAAATATTAAGCTAAACATAAATCAATAGAAATATGAGACATGCACTACCCTATTTAAAGCACCTTGTAGCCAAGCCTGGACAATTATGTGAAACAGTATAATTTAAGCACATAATGAGGATATTAAATTAACATCAACATTGAAAGTGCTATGACATATACATTACGTTTCTTTAGTTTGGAACATCGACCAAGGATATGCCGCAAGGTGTGATGAAAAAAAAAAACTGTAGAAGAGCCATGCTTTTCCCAATGAAGGGGTCCCAAACTTGGATACATTTTCGAGTCCTTGCACAGTAGACGTGCTCAATCTTGGTCTTATTAGCCATGTTTGGTGAGTCATGACCTGGGGCCACGTTAAATGATAGCTTTCTCTTTACAGGTGTAATAGCTCTCTTCTGCCGTCAGTATGACATCATTAAAGACAACGAGCCCAACAACAACAAGGACAAAGCCAAGAACTCGTCAGAGTGCAGCACCCCCGAGCACCCTACTGGGGGGCTACTGCGCAGCAAGGTCTAACCAACCACAGGCAATAACAGGCTTCAGCCTCAGGACACGTATGTCTATTTGGTACATTTACTGTATGTTTAAAGCCCCTGTCAACATTTTAATTAGCTCCATATTATTAGATGTAGTGAATCTGCAATTGATTGCAAAAGAAAGAATGTACTTTTCAGCTAAAAAATTTATTTTGAGTTATTTGAGTTAGATGGGGACTTTCTCAATCAGAATCATCCATCTGTATACCATCTGCTGTCTGAGTGAAACTTTGCCGAGCTGCATTTTATATAGAAAATCTTCATCTAACAGCCAACACAGTTGTAAGCAAGCTTTATTAGAAGGCACAGTGGCAGACAGTTCCAAGAGCGTGAGATCGAGACAGAATCAAAGGACAGGCAGAAACGTCAGGGAATTGGCACACAGTGTATCAAGGTATCCAAAAATGACAAAACTACAAGAGGCATTTAAATTAAACTGGGACTTGAGAGGAAATTTCTTCTGAATGAAGGCGTAAAAGTGATTGACATTTACAGAAGACATCAAGCACAGTACGTGATGAGACATTTAAATGACGATCCTGGCTGAGGTGGCTCGGAGCCCACTGCATTGGTTCCTGTGAACATTTAGCATTTTTTTCATGCGCTCAGGACAAAAACAACTATCAACAAAGGTGTACAAGCCATTTCCACATGCTGAAGGGGTTCCTGGGAGGCCAGCGTTTTAGATGTGATCATGGCTTAGGCATACTAGGAAAACTTTCTACCCTGATGGTATCCAAGAACTAGTAAAGTTCTTTACATATAGTTTTTTGTGGAATTTAAAGGGTCTGTATGCAGAATTCTGGTGTGTGTGCGTACGACAACGACTCAGATTCAGAAACAGCCGTGTTGGAAGGCAGCAGTGCGTTGTGGGAATCAGCATTAAGCTGACATGTTTTCATTTTGCTGTCACGAAGGAGCTTTATGGAAATCTGGGTAGAAATTTAGATTCCTAGAAGCAAAACAGAGACATGTGGAAGTCAGACGCGACTGGGGTGAACCAGACTCCTATGCTAAGTATGTTGAAGTGATGTTCAATATGAGCACAATGTGAACGAGTTCTAAGATGATCACAGGTCTAAGATGATCTTTATGATTATTTTAGCAATTCTTGGCTGCAAATCTACGGTCTCCAGGTGACATTAAAGCCTATAATACAGTTAGGATTGGAGTTTTTTGATAGCTCGGGGAAAGAAAGAGTTCCTGGAGTAATTTGATATGGGACATTGGGAGTGTGGATCATTTGTGGTTAGAATGTGACATATGTAGTATACAGTAGTAGCTCTTTTTATGTTCTTAAGAAATGCACAGGACATATCATACATGCTGTTATTTTATAGTTAACATCTGAAAGCATGTTGCCAGGGGTTTTATTCTACAGCGCGTCCGGAAAGTATTCACAGCGCTTTACTTTTTTCACATTTTGTTATGTTACAGCCTTATTTCAAAATGGGTTAAAATTCATTTTCCTCAAAATTTTACAAACTATACCCCATTATGACAACATGACAGGAGTTTGTTTGAAATCTTTGGGGAAAAAATCACATGTACATAAGTATTCACAACCTTTGCCATGACACTCAAAATGAGTTTCCACTGATCATCCTTGTTTCTACAACTCAATTGGAGTCCACCAGTGGTAAATTCAATTGATTGGACATGATTTGGAAAGGCATACACCTGTCTATATACGAAATAACAAACCAAGCCATGAAGTCCATGGTTTTGTCTGAAGACCTCCAAGACAGAATTGTATCGAGGCACAGATCTGGGGAAGGGTACAAAAAAAGATTTCTGCAGTATTGAAGGTCCAGATGAGCACAATGGCCTCCATCATCCATAAATGGAACAAGTTTTGAACCACCAGGACTCTTTCTAGAAGGGGCTGCGACTGGGGGGCGGGGGGGAAGGACCTTAGTCAGGGAGGTGACCAAGAACTGATGGTTACTCTGAAAGAGCTCCACTGTTTCTCTGTGGAGAGAGGAGAACCTTTCAGAAGACCAACCATCTTGTAGCATCATTCTCAAAAAACTCAAAAAGACTTGGGACTGTAATTGGTGCTAAAGGTCCTTAAACAACAACAACAAAAAAATTCTCAGGGTCTGAGAGTCCTGCAGGTGCCTTTTGGCGAACTCCAAATGGGTTGTCATGTGCCTTTTACTGAGGAGTTATGAAACACACAAGTTCGGTATATCCACAAAGAAACGCTGGACCTCTTTTAAAGTGACCATCAGGTTCTTGGTTCTTGGAAACATCTCAAGGATGATCAGTGGAAACAGGATGCACCTGAGCTCAATTTTGAGTGTTATGGCAAAGGCTGTGAATACTTATGTACCTGTATATGCGATTTCTTTCATTTTTTTTATATTTAATAAATTTGCAAAGATTTCAATCTTCTTTCACATTGTCATTATGGGGTATTGTTGGTACAATTTTAAGGAAAATAATGAATTTAATCCATTTTGGAATAAGGCTGTAACATAACAACATGTGGGAAAAAGTGAAGGGCTGTGAATACTTCCCGGATGCACTTTTGAAATACATCGGCCATCTCTCGGCTCCTCATTGTTCTTGTTGTTGTGTCCTCCAACAGTGCTGAGACACACCAGAAAGCCATCAAATGACATTATTATGAAACAAGAGTGCTCATCTTCATCTGAAAGGACTCTTTAATACCGCATCCTATCAAGAAATACGGACCCCTTGGTGCTTGTCTACGAAGAATAAAAAACACAATGGCACACTCAAGCACATTTGACAAGTACACTTGAGCACATCTGAAGGCCGAAAGTGAAAAGACCTGAGAATGGAAAAGTGCATGACCGGGTGTTCCCTCGGGTCTGGCTCCAAACAGAGACGTTCCCTTTGCTCTGAGAAGAGAGCGCTAGAAATCCCAGGACACTCTGCTTCCAGCGCCACCCCGCACAGATAAGCAAAATGTGTCATCGCCGTTGAGGGAAGACGATAATAAACCAGAATCGTGCTATGAATGAAGGGGAACAATTTTTTTTCTTTTTTTTTTCCCTCCTCCAAGCATTCTCTTCTTATCAGTGCTGAAACAGGATCATACGTGGAGGAAGGGGATAAACTGAAGCTATTTCCCATATCTCTCCATCTTTCTCTCTGCATATTCGCTTTATTATTATTTTTTATCTCTTTCCATGACATTTAGTTTCTTTTCTTTCCATTCATATATATTTATTTTTTTTTTTCAGGAGTCACCGCTGTAAATTTGATAATGTGTACTGGTGCAGTGCGATCTCTCTCTCTCTCCATAAGCACTCTCTCGCTCTCAGGGCATCCGAGTTAAAATCCAGAGGATGAATAATACATTGGCTCGCGCTGAACCTCATCCATTACACCATCCACATCAACCCTCGTCGCGATATATAGACGATATATATTCGTATATTATATTAATACAGTGATGGAAAATATATTTAATCACTCGTGCGTCTTGAGTAACTCAACAGCTTGTCGTCGATGATGAGTATATAAATGTAGAGTAATGAGTTCTTTTGCTTGTCATTACCTGGTAACGGTCATAGTTTTATGAGTACTGCTTTATAATTACGCTTCTGCTGTGACGTATGGCTCCGGTAGAGATCCGGGTGCCTTTCCTTCCCAACCATTTCCCCTCCAGTGTCCCGTCTCCTTCAAAAAGAAAAAACCCAACATCCTCTCGTCTCATGCAGCCGTGATACATTTTTTCCCGTTTGACAGTTTAAGTGAAGTATGCGAGATGAGGGCGCGTCTTGACAGCACGTTATTAGAGTGTCAGGACAGATGGACTTGTCACTTACAGCACAGTTACTGACGCCTCCTGGGACAACCTCGGCGAGGTATCGGATTGCAGAAAGCAATAAAAACATGCTTAATGCAGGTCAGGGGTCTGGTTCGAACCATGGCAGGACACGCAGATGCAGTAGAGTTTTGCTCAACATCCATAGTAATGCATCTGTGGCCTCACACTACCACTGAAGGGGACTGAATTATTTATTTACTCATGTAGGTCCATGAGTTTGTTTGTATGCTCTAGAATAAGGACCAAACTATTACTTAGTAAAAATGTTTTTTTGTAATATTTGTTACTGATAAATTCATGCTGGTTAACTGTTAGTGAGTCTATAGTATTAGGGATGCCGGCCGGCTGATACAGCTTTTTTTTTTTAGACCGAGTTTGAGTATGTGTTGTTTTTTTGTTTGTTTGTTTGTTTTTTTGGTACTCATAAATACTGATAACTGAATGCATAACCTGCTTAGTATTTATCAATCAGGGATGTCAGGGAATACAGTCAGATCCGTAAGAGTTTGGACAGTGACACAATTCTCATATAAATCACTGCAATGGATTTGAAATCTGATTGAAGTGTTTAATAAAAATATTTCATTAAATGTTTAGGAAGTAGATCCATTCACAGACCAGTCCTTCCATTTCCACAGGTCAAACTAACATACTGGAATAAGAAATACTGGTATGATTTTGAATACTTGGATGCAAAAAAACCATGGACATCAGCAAATGTTGATGAAAGTTTCCATTTTTCTGTGTTTTAGTTGGTGTTTGTGTGTGGGTCTTTATCAATTCAGTTTTCTTCATTATGTGAAAAGTGCCTCAGTTGGTTTGAGGTCATGTGACCTATTCTGCACCCCCTTAGGGACATTCCATCTGTTTGCCTCCAGGGTTGCTGTCGCTGTACAATTAGGCCATTATCCATCTGTACAGTGAAGCTTCATTCCATCCCTTTCTCAGCATCTGACTGAATCTGTGCAGAAAGTGCAAATCAGCTTTCATCCTGCTTCTTCTATTCTATATACTGTAGCAGTGACATCATCAATAAACACCACTGAGACGGTTCTGTCGGTAGCTGTACTGTAGATGCTGATGCCATGACATTGCTTACACTGATGTAGTTGGACAGCTTTTGGCACATGAGACTTTCTTTTCCTTCGCCATACTTCTTCAGTCATTTGGGTAAAAGTTAAGATTAAGTCTAATATAATGTTTTGGGGGTTTTTTTGGTGTTGAGTGTGACCAGTTGAGGTAATGTCTGTATTTACTTTCATGACTGTTCCAATATCTGGAATCAAAGATGAACCTTTTATCTATTTAATTTTTCAAAAATCAGGCCATGATTATGTGTCCTATTACTTTTGAGCCTGTAAAAATGTCCTAAAACAATTAATGCAATATTTTTGGGCAAATCCCTTAAATATCAACAGAAAGTCTACACTTCAATCACACCATCATTTGCTTTGTTTCAAATCTACTGTGTTGGCGTAGAGTAGGAAAAATCTGAAAAGCATGTCACTGTCCAAATACTTATGGAGTTAGTTACTTAATTAGCTCCATTTCCTGCTTTTATATTGGTCATGAAAAGCACACAGAGGCGCGTTCATGCACTTTCGCCACAAGGCTTGTGCTTTATACCGTAATGTTAGCAAGCTAATTTTGAACGATGTCCATCAGCTATGTCCAACATTAGTTACTTTTGGATCGGTTTGGAGTTGGCGGTGTAGGGTGGATTTTGCTTCACTCTGAGAAAAGTGCTTCTGTACAGCTGTGATAAACGTATGTTTCATTTGTCCTTCGTTGTCAATGACTGATAATGGCTGAGGGTGAAGAGCAACATAGAGTACAGAGCACCTATAGCACTGCCTGGACATCTTTACTCACATAGCCAGTTATGCCATATTCCGTATTCTGCTAGCACCCGCTTTTACAGTATGTCCGAGTAACCTCGTTTTTTGTAAAGGTTACTTGTAGTGTAAGAATATGGTGTAATTCTTCCTGGTCATATTTTCACAGAGCACAGTTTGCAGTCTCCGTTAATTATGATATTTATCCACACCTCGGTCATTTCGTGTCACCAGTTCGTTAGCACAACAACCATTTATGAGTATCAGTATGAATAAATGAGCATGGTTATATCCATATCAGGTAGCATCCCTAATCATTATAATTTATATAATTTGGCAATCTGACTGCATGATGTGCATATTAGCGATAATAATATTGCTACATACGGTACTGCGAATGTGATATTGCCTGTGATATTTTAACACCCAGTGTTACATTGCAACCTGGTTAAAGCCTTTTACTTTGACTTTGTATTAAATGTAATAACGACACACGATAAGCGACTTGGTGACATGTTCAAAGGTGTATTTATTACGTATGCCAGAGATATCAGTATCGCAATTCCGAATATTGAGATAGCGTTTAACAGTATATCATGCAGGCCTTCTCGGCAGCCATTTGTATTCAGCTCCGTCACTGATTGATGGCAGTTTTAATCAAGTGGGTTGAAGGGTACTTGAAGGAGTCTCACTGCATTTACACAGTTCCCTGTCCAGACATACGGCCATTACATTGTCATGGCGGCAGCCTAACTGACCGTCCTCTCGCTCGTCGGAGTCATCTGTTCCTTCATTTTTCATGCCATCCCTCCCACTGCCAGCGGAGGAAACTCAATATTTCTCCTCTAATGACTGCTAATTAACCTTGGCCGCGGGGAGAAAGCGAGAGGGCTGCCGGGTGAAAAATGGCCGACATCGATATCGTGTCTGGGCAGCTTACATAAGGCGGAGAGGATTATGGTTTCCCCCTCTACAGATCATTGAAGGTTGCTACTGCAAGTTTACACAGTGTGAGAACGACGGAATAACCCGAGAACGCTGAACTCTACTCTCACTTCCGGACCACGTTACGTTACAATCAGTAATTTGTTACCTTTTCATGGCTTATAACATTTTTTTAAATGAATTGAGATCACTTCCATAATAAGAGTCTGCAAGTAAGAATGTGAAATGTCTGACTTCTTGTAAATTGTCAAGTAGATGGTTTTCTTCTCCTGTTTTAGATCCTTGACATAAAAAGAAAAGAACGTTCTATGAAGGGTTGTATTTATACTTGATTTTATTATTATGTGAGCATCATGTGATGCATTCATAACGCATTATACAAATTGGTTTAATTATCTATATCTATATATATGCATTAGGAATTGTTAACAGGATGCATTATAAGCAGTGTTCATACCATGCCTCGCAACTCTACAGTCGAGGGTTCGATTTCTGCCTATGCATGGAGTTTGCGTGTTCTCCCCGTGCTCGGTTGGTGGGTTTCCTCTGGGTACACCGGTTTTCTCCCACACTCTAAAGACATGCAGATTAGACTAATTGCCGTTCTCAGATTTTCCTAGTGTGTGCTCTGCAATGGATTGGCACCCTGTCACAGGGTATACCCTACTTCCGGCTCAAGTGCTCCGTGACCCATGTAAAGGATAAGCGGTATTGAAAGTACATGAATAACGTAATGAATTAATCTTTCCTAGCACATTGTGAGTCCTGTCTCGATTTTCTTTTCTCTTTAAATTAATTTATCTGAGGATGACATTACAAAAGTTCTTTATTAAATGCGTGTGTCTACATTAAAACCTGAAATGTAGATAAACTCAAAGTGACCGTAATGCACTAATCCGACTAGAGCTGATTGTCCTTGTTACTGGTGATGTAATGTGTTATTAACACTGCTTAAAATGCATTCTGTTTACTAGATAATATTATAGATATTGCTGTGAACTACAATGCCTTTTCATAAATAATTATAACTATTTTATAATGTAATTATTATTCTAACATTATGAACATATTCATGGCTCATATTTTTATACAATACCAGTCAAACACGTGACCACACCTACTCACATTATCAGAGTCCCCGGTTCGATCTTGAGCTTGGGTTATTGTATTTGGGTTGTTTTATTCCTCAGTTTGTTGGTTTCCTTTCACTTCCCAAGAACAATAAAAACAATCCAGTATGACCCTGACCAGGATAAAGCAATTACCGAAGATGAATAAAAGAATAAATGATTGTTAAAGATTGTTCTAAAATGTTACTATCTTAATAATCATCTATAATGTTTAAATGTAATGAAATGATGCAGTTATGAAAAGCGGAGCAGTGGCTTAGTGGATACAGTAGCACTGTCGCCTCGCTCCTCTAGGGTCTGGGTTTGATTCCCAGACAGGTTTGATTCCCACCCCTGTGTGCATGGTTATGCAGATTAGGCTAATTGGCATCCCTAAATTGGTGTGTGAATGGATGGATTGCCGCCCTGTCCAGGGTGAGCCCGGTCTTGTGCCCTAAGTTCAAATCCATTTTTCGCTTATCCAAAGTTACACCAAGACTTGCGTGGTGGAAATGCTGCAGAAACTAACATTATGTAACTTTTGGAAGGAGCCTCCATTGTCTCCAAAGCCTCCAAAGATGCTCCTTAAAGTTTTCCAACATTAGAAAGTCTGCAGGACAGAGGACTTTTTGCTTATTGCAGTTTCTCAGTAACAAGATAAGCTGCATTTCCCCCCCTCCTAACAAGGTATATTACTGTTTATAGTTGCTTCTATAATGCACATAATGACTTGTTTTGTACTTCACAACATTAAAAGTTACTGTAAATGAATAAAAGTATCATCCTTTAGAAAGTTCTTTGCCGTGCTGCAAGACAAATAAAACAATTTATTCTATTATTGAAAAGCAAGCAGCTATGGTGAGGCAACAGATCCTACATCTTGATAAGTGATTAGTTTCCAACACCAGCATGTCACACTGAAAGAAGCTGTAGGAGTGATAAAAGTTTATGTAGGCGGCACGGTGGGGTAGTGGTTAGTTAGCACTGTGTCCACGCACTCCAAGGGGCCGGGTTCTATTCCCACCTGGGGTCTGTGTGCATGGAGTTTGCATGTTCTCCCCGTGCTTGGTGGGTTTCCTCCAGGTTCTCCAGTTTCCATCCAAAGACATGCAGATTAGGCTAATTGGCCTTCCCAAATTTCCCGTAGTGTGTGAATGATTGTGAACGAGCAAGTGTGTGTATGCCCTGCGATGGATTGGCACCCCATCCAGGGTGTACTCCGCCTTGTGCCATAAGTCTCCAGGCCCCCTGTGGCCGCGTATACAGGATAAAACGGTATAGGCGACAGTTTTTATGCTTATTGTAAAATACATCCTGATCTTAAATATGATAAAATGTTGTAATATTATTGTTTTACTAGTGATCATCATAAATTACCAGCAAGAAGGTTATACATTTCCATCCCCTGACTCCTGGTGAGACACTGATGGACACTTGAGCAAGGTCATTAACCCTCATCTGCTTATTCCTGTGCTTGGACTATACACTGTTTATTACTAATAGTTCTGAATGAAAGGAAAAATATGATAAAGTCATGGGTAAAAAGGTATTTAATGTACTCTGGATGTAGACTACAATTCTTGTACATAGATTCGTCTTGTGGCTACTTCTATAGCATTCCCAACTGTGAGATCAGAGCCCAAGCCTTAAAGCACTTACAGTAAAAGAGAGAGAGAGGGAGAGAGAGAGGAGCAAGAGATGCTAATGACACAAAAGGTGGAATTTATATCATATTGTGTTGTAATTAAACAGAACCCGAGGTGGTCACCGATATCATCGTTCCACATATTTACTCTGACGCATGGGCTTCAAAAAGAGGATGAATGTTCAGTGTAAACCACAGAGTCTATGTTACTTGATGTTCATAAAACAATGCTTCATGAGGGCTAGCATGTTTCTGCTGTTCTATACAAAATTATACAATTTATATGGATTAAAACTTACATGTCTACTTATGTACTGCCACAAAAATAATAAAGTATTAAATATTTTCAAATGGGCTAGGTTTCCTTTTCCTTACATGCTTTGCAAATGTACCAAAATAAATAATGTTTACAGTTTAGAAATAGCTGGCGGCATGGTGGCTTCGTGGTTAGCACTGCTGTCTTGCATCTCCGTGATCCCGGTTCGATTTGGAGTTTGTATGTTCGGCTCGTGCTTGGTGGGTTTCCTCCGGGTACCCCGGTTTCCTCCCACAGTACAAAGACCTGTAGATTAGGCTAATTGGTGTTCCCAAATTGCCCATTGTGTGTGTGTGTGTGTGTGTGTGTGTGTGTGTGTGTGTGTGTGCCCTGTGATGGATTGGCACCATGTCCAGGGTGTACCCTGCCAAATGGACAAGGTTCTTGGGATGGGCTTCAGGCCCCTGAACAGGAAAAATCGGTATAACAAATAGACCCAAAAACAAAGAGAATGGACAGACTGGTTTGTTCTGACAGGAAGTTTATTGTGGCACAAATAACCACTCTTTACAATTATGCATTCAAGATTCAACCATGTATATCATTTCAAACCTTAAGGCAGATTAAGGCTGCAATAGTATGAGATCATATTAGTTTTAATTCCTGTCAGCCAAGAGCATAAATCTAAGGTTACAGCAGGCACTGGATTACCTAAAGATCTAAAGTTGTTGGTGGTCTTTTGGCTGTTCCTGTCAAAGTTGCCAGAGCAGACCATACAAGTCGTGCACAACTTGGCACAGGTTTTTATGTCGGATGTCGTTCCTGATGCAACCCTCCCATTTTATACTGGATCGGGAGCGGCAAGGCGTCCTGGGGTTTGGCCATTGATTGGGAATCGAACGCAAGCCATCAGCATGGCAAGCAAAACACCTACCACCGAGCCACCAAGGGCACTTACAGTATTTAAAGAACTGAAGACTGGAAGAAAAAGAAACTAGATCTTTGTCCAAACTTCTATTGTCCAGGTTCAATAAAGAGGACACAAAAAAACATGGTATCTGCAAAACCATATTATCTGGATGAAAAGAAAATGTAGAAATCTGAAACCTGTGCCAAGGTGCTGGTCTGTCTTTCTGTCTGCGTTTATATGGGCATCCCGTTCACCTTTTATATACACCGTCCTTCACTCCAGACTTATCTCAGTGTGTTTGGACAGAACACTGTTCTGAAGGAATCACGTAAGTCCCTGGCATAAGCTGATGCTTTTACTGTGAGGCAAAAAAAAAAAATTTCAAAACATGTTCTGAAAAACTTGGATAACAAAATATAGTAAAAGTAGAATATATTTTGTTAGTGATTTTCCAAGATTATCAGTTAAAAGGATCAAGTAAGACCCAGAATTAATGACACTGGCGTAATGTACTGTATATGCACATACTGGTGGTGGTGATCAACTGAAAAACTCATGAGAACTCATTACAGAGATAAACAGGACCATGAAACAGGAAACAATAAATTTCTAGTTTCTAGCAAGAAAGCTAGCATGAGCATAACTGCATGTCTTTTACACGGACATGCTGTATACACACTTAACATTTACACATTAACCTTTTTTTACCTTAAATGAAATTTAATCTCTTTCTTTTTATTTTAGATACCAGTACTATGTAGCCCAAAGGTGAGAAGAATAAACCATGCAGGTGATGAACAGTCCTGAAAAACTTATGAGATTTGCTTTTCCAATAACATTTAAACTTATTCCATTAACTTTGCTAACTTCGGGGTTTCGAGGGTTGAATTCCAAATAGAGTTAAATTGAAAGCTAGGGTGTACAATCCCTTGTTCCAGCTCACACCTTGATCAGGGAGGGATTTGGGATTCAGCCTTGTGTTAGAAGCTAATTAGCTTTGTAGCTCATGTTACCCACAAACAAAAAACACAGATGGTTCGGTAGCAGTTACTTAGCGAAGAAAGTGTTGTTAAATGTGACGATGTTATCAGGTGTGTTTCCTTGCTGATTTTGAATGTGGGTTTTGGCAGGCAGCTGCTCTCTCCTCTTTCCAGGACTACAGATCATACAGACCTACTTTCACCCATGCTGGCGACTGACAGTTACTGTGATTAATGATTGGGACACAGAGTGATACATATAGTTAAAAGTCCCACTGATTGTATGCGCTATATCACCACTTGTGTAATGCTTCTCATCCTGTCGTATAATAGTTATTAAGGAGGTGCTTAGTTCAGTGGACCTGACCTCAGGTCAGTCTAAAATGCTAACATCTATCTAACTGAAGTCTGCTGGCTAAAATAGATTTAGTGCCCTAGCTCTGTGTAGATGGACAGGAACGAGAGTAAGGAAAAAAAATAATAATAATAATAAAGATTTTTAATCATGTTGTAATTCACCTCCTTAAACACTTTAATTTCAACAGCTGCATCTTCATATCGAATCACTGAAAAGTTCATAACTTCATACTTCAGCCTGCTGTATAATAATGCGCTTATTATGATTAACGATCAGTACACAAAAGGTTTAGGGATCTCTTCCCACGCTGCTACGGTGGAACATGAGTCTTCGCAGTGCTACACTGTCACATTCATTCATCTCACAAATGCCACCAGTTAGAGCTTAGCGAACATATTCGACGTTACACCACATAAACATTGCATGCGCATGTGCTTACATCATCATCCTTGAAGCATCAATAAAATTCACCCTTCAGCGGTAGCAGCTTCAGGATCAAAGTCATCCATCTGACTGGAACACACACACACACAAGGCACGCAATTCCATTAGATTTGTCGCCTCTGACTATCTTGAGTTTCACTGTCACGATGAAAAATAGGGCCGTCTGTGAAGCAAACGATTGTGGATAGTGCCCTTTAAGCAGGACATTTAAAATCATAGGTCAGGCACAGGAACAAGCAGAGATATAGAGAGATAGATACTCGGTGGCCAGTTTATTAGGAACACGTGAAAGGAGTGCAATGATTTTTACAATGGCATGGTTGCTGGTGATATACAGGGAAGGAGGATGAGTAATATATAATCTGTTAATCTTCTGGGATTTCTGCACACAATAGAGTGGAACTCTTTAGAGTTCGCACAAAATGTTTAAAAAAAAACAACAGTAAGAATAAAAACCATGAGAAGGTTTGTGGGTGAAAAACACCTTGTTGATCCAAAAGATTAGACTGGCTTGAACGATCTTACACTCTTAACAACCGTGATGAGCAGAAAAGTATCTCAGGATGCATAACATTTCAAAGCTTCACCAAAACCAGAAACAAACAAAAAATTATACCAAAACCGGACAGCTGAAGATTACAAATTATCAAATTTATAAAAGTGGCCATAAATCTCAATCAAGCACATTCATTCATATTTTAGCTGTATACAATGGATGCTGATATCCACATATGTGTTCATTAATAACCACTCTGATGTGCATAATGAAACAAAATGGACAGAAACACATCAGTTAACATTTTTTTTTTTACGAGACAAGTTTCATTTCAAGCTGTTATGTTGTTTGTGAACTGTTTACTAAAAAAATTGTTTATGTCTCTGGCTGTAAAAATCATAAGCAAATGACTAATGACTTTTACACGTACTTGAATTAGTATTTCATCTACTCCTTTCGATTTTTACTTTATTTTAGAAGCAAAATCTCAACATCCCTCAAATCTTGTCAAGCTTTCATATTCCTTTATTAAAAATTGTTTTAGTCTGAGCTGCGAGTCATGAATGCACCGCTGTCGTCACTCCTTCATCAGAAGTGAGTCCATCCTCGTAGGGCTGCTTTCGAGGGACCAAACCGGTGGAAAGTCTGATGGAGCGAGATCAGGACTATGGGGAGGATACTTTAACACCTCAAAACTAAGTCGACAGTGTGAGCAGAAGTATTTCTTAATCAAAAAGTTTAGGCTTCAGTTCTTCAATAAGCATCTCACTGTATCGAGCTCTGTTGATTGTTGAACCTTTTTTCCCCCCTGATAATGTTCCAATACTTCTGGCCCTCGAGATGAGAATCCCAGAAAACTGTAAGCACTGATGAATTTTCCATTTGATGGTTGACTTTTGAACTTTTTCTTGCGCGGTGATTGGGGATGTTTCCGTTCCATACTCCATTTTTCACTCTCCTTTGTATTTATAAGGTCATAACAAGATATTTTGGCTTTAGGCGACTTTAAGAGGTTGATCCAAGATACAAATCTAAGGTTTAATCTAGCTTTTATGATTTAGCTTTTAGCTAGACTGCAACATCAGGGAAATGATCATGGTAAGTATTACTGTATGTGAGAAAATAGGAATAATAATATGGCTGATCTCACTCAGCCTTAGCTAAAATGTGTCTATGCTCCTCGGCTGCTCGGTGAAAGAGGCACTAATTTAATGTTGTGAATGTGTGAATGTGAGGGAGCGCAATGATGAAGCAAATAACATTCTTGCATCAATAAGAGGAAATGAGGGTGAGGCCAAGATGGCGGTGATGTAGGCGGTTGTATGTTTGCACTTCAGGGAAATAGAGGTGAAGTGGTGATATAACCAACTGTTTAGATTGGTGATAATGCACACAATAATTGTAAAAGTGATATAATTCCCTTTGACATACTTACGCATGGGAAAAAGAGAAAAGAAGAAAGTTAAACGAGCGCTTGACAGCATGGCTTCTAGCGCGTCTGATGTGGTCGAACTCTTAGAAGATTCAGCTTCGGCCTCTAATAGCAGAGGACTTAAGTCACAGAAGGATATAGAATCACAACGGTTTGATACCTGTCCAGACTTTGATAATGAGGTCGTTCTTGCTGCCCTGACAGACACTTCTCAGAAACCAGCTGCGAAAAAATCGAAGCGTGCGGAATCTATCGTCGGTGGTAGTGGTAATGAAGATGTCTTGGCTGCAATACGCGAACTGGCTTTAAAACACGATAAGACTTTTCAGAAAATTTCAGCGATAGAAGTTACTACTGAAGCTACCTCGAATCAAATTGTGAGTCTAACTGCGACGGTGCAACAGCTTATTGTGGACGTTGGATCTCATAAAGAGGCAATTGATCATCTGCAATCGGAAGTCCAAGTGCTGAAAAAGGAAAACAAGTCACTGAAAGCAGGTGTACAGGAATGCAGTCGTTACAGTTGGAGATGGTGCCTAAAGTTGCATGGTGTTACGGAAAAAGAAAGCGAAGATGTCAGAAGCGTGGTGCTTAATATACTAGAGAAGATCGCTCCTGGGATTGGAGACAGACTCCAGGACAGTGTTGATGTCGCCCACCGTCTGGGTCCGAAACGATCGGAGGGCAAGGCCAGATCGATCATAATCTTCTTCTCACTACGGCGCATCCGGGACATGGTTTGGAGCGCTGCCAAGGGCTGCAAATTTCTGCGCGAAAACAGACTTCATCTTTCTGAGCCTTTATCTCCTGACGATAGAGCAGCGCGGGACAAGCTATGGCCACTCGTGAAGAAGGCACGTGAGGAGGGCAAAAGGGCAAGTTTCCGCAGTTCTTTTGCCTTGATTGATGGGAAACAAGTATTCTACGCGGACGTTACCTAAGCTGAGTTTTAAGGACACTGGCCACCTCTCTCATGCGGCGTTCTAAAAGACTTAAAACGGTAAACAATACCATCTGCCACTCTTAGCAACAGGATAGATAGTTACTAAGGTTATTTAGCCTTGGTTGTTGTTATTTTGATGATTAATCTTGACCTCAGTTATTTGATTTATTTCACCTTAAAATCAATATAATTACAGGTTATAAACCACCTCTCCCTTCTTGTTTAGGGTTAAGCTAAAGGGATCTACTCATTTGTTGTTTGTTTTAAAACTATCTGGTGGTTCTTTTTCTTTT
>JAQQZS010000021.1:7233379-7246442 GCA_030068045.1 Platyallabes tihoni | reverse complement strand
TATATATATATATAGAAAATGGCAGAAAATGTATTTATATAATTTTCTCTCAATTTTCTCTGAATGAAAATAAATTCTGTAAGTCTGGATTCTGGTATGGATGACTTCTCAGATCACTTTGTTTATGCCTACTTCCATGTGTAACATCATCGTCATCATCTTCATCTTCATCATCATCATCATCAGGATTGAACCATGGTTGTGCAGTAAGATTTAATGTTGTTAGCAATCTGTGTGCTGCATATGATTTACATACATTAATTTAGAGGTATATTTATTTCTTGGTCTCTGCGCCAGCATCCTTAAAAAAATTTCAGAACCTAACATTTATCATGTTAATATTATGTAAATTGTTCATGTTTACTTTACATACAGTACTTTGAAAAAAACTATTGAGCCACCCCCATTTCTTCATATTTTTCTCCCAATGAGCCAGACTTTCTTGTATTTTTAATGTAGCCGTGAGGAATCAATTTCCATGCTTCCTTATGGACGTTTTTGTCTTGGCAAGTTTTTGTCTCTCATTCTCAGTCCAGTCCCTGTACCTGAGTAGTATCAGAGGAATATCTTTTGCTTGTTAAGCCACACAGTGACCTATGAATGATTCAAGCATTAAAAAAAACTGAACCAGTGATAAACTATTGCAGATGATGACAGATGAATAGTATGATGAGTATACTGGTGATTCTGAATGCTGAGTGGTTAGAACGGACGAGAAGGGAAATGAGGTTGCTGCTGAGGTACAAACAACAACAACAAACAACAAAAAAAATTTTATTGTATCTTTTAGCACTTTGCAGCTTTTTGAGGTAAAACATTTAATTTAAGTTAATATGAAGAATTAAAGAAGGGGGTGACACAATACTGTACACCTAACTAATAATTTAAATACAGGATTGAATTTAATTCAGTTAAATCAAGTTCAAATGCGAAACTAAGTATTTCTATACACATTTTCTCTTAAATCTTACCAACCACAACTTTTCAGTACAAGAAACAGGGAAGTCAAATAGCTTATAGAGATAAGCTGGGAAAGAATTCATAATTTCTGATTAAGGCTTGTATTCAACTTCACTGTTGGTTTCCACTTCCAGCTGAGAAACAGTCTACATTTTTCATTTTTGTTTTCTTCCTTTTTTTCCCCCCTCCAGTAAGCTTTTCTAAGCTTTATCCCACTCTATGAGGTGAATAACTGAAACAGCAAAGTTAGAAACCAGTGTGATACATTAGGTGGGAGTATATGAGTGTAATCGTTTTTTCATTCTGTTCCCTGTTCCAGGACGTGTCCTTTTAGTCCGCATAAAAGAAGCACACAAGAGACTGAAACGGGAGTTTATGAGGCAGGAGATGTGTCTCACCTTGAAAAGGCTTCATCCAGACCATCATTTACCTCCTGTGGAAAGTGAAAGAAATTTAGATGCAGCCATTTTATAGGTGCAAAGTAATGAGTGTATGCACAGTAGGCACAGTGGGATGTTCTTACCCAGATGATGTTGTTTTCAGTTTTTTGGGGGATCTCCAGATGGCTCTCCAGATTTTCACTGTTTTCTACCTGAACCTTGGGGCAATCCTCAAAGTCCAACAGGTTCTCTTTAACTGCATCTAAAGAAAGTAGATCTTAGAGTAACAAAACATCATTCCTCGCACAAAGGGCATGCACTTTGTGTCCTAAATTAAATCTTTTAAATTAACTTTTTCTAAGTTTGAAGATGGAAAAATGCATTTCTTATAACATTTCAGTGTAATAAAGAATATCAGAATCTTCAACAAACTTCTAATTTCCAATTTCCCTTTGGAAGTAATAAAGTACTCTATCTATCTACAGTATCAGTTCATTAGAAATTATCTAGATCAGATAAAGAGGAATACAGATCTTAAGAAAACTATGGACTTCTATGGACTATTTTCCATTTTAAAAAAAAGTTTCTCCATCCGATTGGTGTTTCCTCCAGGTACTCCCACGGTCATGCATATTAGGCTTATTCCATCCATCCATCCATTTAGGAACCTCTGAAGTCCAACTAGGGACCGTGGAGGCTGTTGATGACCACTGTATTTATTCCCATTTTGTACAACCATGGTAGGACCACCGGTCAACATTCACACACATTCACACACTACAAGCAATTTGGAAACGATTAGCCTAATTTGAGTTCCAAAATTGCCCGTAGTGTGTGAATGAGTTTGTGAGTGTGTGTGAATCCCCAGAAATGGACTGGTACCCTCTTCTAGGGTGTTACCCCAATTTGTTCCCAAAGTCTCCCGAGATAGTCTTCAGGCTTTCCCTGTACAGTACAGTACATGCAGTATATAAAAAGAAAATTATGAAGTAAATAGCTAAATTATAAGTAGTCTGTGTTCAGTACCAGTTCCATTCAGGCTGAGCAGAGAGACTGATACATCAGGTTGAGTATTATTATTTGTCTCTACAACCAAGCCAGGCTTCTCTTCTTTCTCTGCAAATGATGAGGAAAAGAGAGTTGATCCAAGATGCTTTCAGAACTTAAAAATTACTTAGTGTGGACAGTTTATCTCTTAGTAATGAAGCATGGTGCTTAACCTTCATGGTCGAGCGGCCAGGACTCGAAGGCCAGGTTGAAGGCTTGAGCAACAGTAAGTGTCACAGCCTGAGCCTTAGAAAAGAAAGATATATAAATAAATAAATAAATAAATAAATAAATAAGTAAATAAATAAATAATTTTAGTTACAGTAGATCACATCATCATTTGCATTATAACAAAACTGACTCACTGAGAAAAATATTTTATCCTGAAACTGTTGCAAAAATAGAAAATCCTACAAGCTTACATTTTTTTTCAACAACATCAAACATCAGTTTATTGTGAATTTACACTCATCACCTGATTTAAATTGGATTTAAATTGGTTAACCCTTTTAAGTTCTGCTCAACCTTTTGGTAGAGCATATTTTGAGCTATCTCTATCACTCATTTGAGGTTTGCTATGCTAAAAAAATTCAACTTGAGGTTTCTGTTTCTTTAAAGAGTATGCCTTGTCAATTGATTCCAACCATAACATAAGACAAGATAATAAAGACAATCTAATGCCTAAAAACATTTGTGATCTTTGGTATATGTGAGGGTATTCATAGTTTGACCATGAAGTAACTTCTCAACCATTTGGAAGAGGTCTATAAGTGGTCTTAAAAAAAAAACATTTGTTTGATTGTAATAATATTTGATTGTTCCTATTGCCCCAAGGAAATAAAAAAATGCAAGGAAAAACTGTTTTTAAGGTGTACTGGGTGATTTTTCCTGCTTTGTTATTTGATTTATTATGCAAAATTTGCACTGAGGTTGTTCTTTTTGTTTAGAGTAAAAGTTTAGAGTAAAAAAAATATAAATTCAAACAAGGCCAACAAAGCTGTAACTATTACTTGTTAAAAGAGAGTCCTGCATATTTTCCATTTTCATTCTCTACATTACGATCTTGCCTCTCACTAAGGTGGTGTCTGAGGTGATGTATTGGTTTAAAAAAAGAACAGAAAGACCAAAAAAAAAAAAACCCCCACACAATTGTATAAAAAGACACTCACCACTTTCTTCTTGGCACAGAGGAACGCATGGCATTCCAGCGTCTCATTTTGCTGGTTTTGAGCGATGTAGGCAAACACTTTGTTGTGCGTTTTGTCCACAGTGCAATACGACATTCTGGAGGGAATGATGTCATTAATACTAAATACTAAATAGATGTATGTTGCGGTACGAGTGTACAATAGACTGTATAGGAGCAATTACAGATATTATGGTTCTTTATGCATTGTGTATACAAGTGGGAATATTCGCTGTAAGACTTTTTTGACAATGATATACTGTATATATATATATATATATATAGTACTAATAAAGCACTTTAACCTCAGTCCTAATTTTTTTTTCTTCCTTAGTAAGTCTACTGTGCTGTACATAGAGAATCAGAGACATTCACCTGTATATAGAGATGCACTCTAGTAGCTGATTGGATATACGGTCGTAAATGACCATTTCCTGAGGAGAGACGGTAAGCGAAACTTTAAGGAGCTTCTTGCCACCAGCTTTAGCCTAGAAATGAACCGAATTACATCCAAAAAGGAGGATTAGTACAAACATGCATGCAATAAAAATTACTTGGGACATCATACCAAATTATCTCAATAAAATTATCTTGACCAGTTTCTATATCTCCAGTTCTCCATGTCAGATTACACAGTGAAGATCCTCTAATAACAGATTCGTGATGAAAGGAAACGACTAGGTGAGCAAATATCAGGTAGTATGGATGTGAAGATGCGCACCGTTGTAGCGATCCTTCTGATGGCAGCAGCTGACACATCTTCACCTTTGGGCTGATCAACAAGAGTCATTCCCATGTACCTGAGGTTAAAGGTCATGCCATCCACAAGGGTCTCCCTCATGTCTGTCCAGTTCTCTGGAAGCTCTAGGAAAATAAAGAGGTAAAAATCTATAAACCAGAGTTTATGGTATAAAAAACACAACTAAACAAAAAAAAATGTTGAATGGTTTAGGGTTACATATGGGGCAGACAGAACTGGTAAAATTCTTCAAAAGCATTTAAAGAAAACTAAACAACATTCCTGGAAAATATGCTATCACCTTGAATTGTTTGCTTTTTACCCTACAGCCATATCACAAAGCTTAGGCTTATAATAGAGCATGATAAAGACAAACATCTGCAAAGATCAGGGCTTGTATTTACTAAGTGTCTTAGCATAGGAAATCACCCCTAAGATACGTTAGGAAAAAATCTAATACTATTTGTGGCAGATCGTGAACATTTCATATGCTGTCTCCACACAGCTTGACTGCTACTCTATGTTTTTTTTTTTTTTTTTAGTAACAGATCTGGCACAGTGATGATTTGGGTTTGTCACAGTCGACAGTTTCGGATGATAAATCAAACTTAGCTTTTTCGGTTCCACAGATTATGCAGCGTGAAATCAGAAACAACAAAAAATGCTGCATAAATACACATAATTAATTTTATATATACACACACATATAGTGCGGCCCCCCAAAAAATATATATAATCATTGAGGCTATCATGTGACCTTGTATATAATAATATAATTGAATTATAGCAGAGGTGGCGAGCCAGGCCTTCTCGTCCAACATCAGTGCCTGACATCACAAATGCGCTTCTGAAAGCATGGTCAAAAATACCCATAAACACACTCCTAAACCTTGTGGAAAGCCTTCTCAGAAGCTGTTATAGCTGCAAATGGTGGACCAACATCATATTAAACCCTGTGGATGAAGAATAGGATGTTACTCAAGTTCATATGCATGTGAAGGCAGGCGAGCAAATACTTTCGGCAATATATAACTTTATACAGAGTCAGCCCCCAAAAAATGTATACACACTTCATGCTTCATAGTAATATAATATTAATAATATTATCACAATATTATATATATATATATATATATATATATATATTTGTCTTTTCTGTGTGTCTGTGTGTGTGTGTTTATATAGCTCTGTTATTATAGGGGCTTTTGTGATTGGTGCAGTCCGATCGTGATGACGTCACGCACCCGAGTCACGCGTCAGACACGTTGTGGCCGTGTTTTCCTTTCCGCTGTAATATTGTATGAACTCTTGTTTAAAATGCTTTATATATGCTTTTGTTAGATGTTCAGAATTCACACAGCAAAAATAAAACTTGTGTCCGTGTGCTTAAAGCTTTCACACAACCGGCGCTTCGTTTATCCGCCGTTTAAAAACTACAAAAACCGTTGAAAACTACAAGCCCCAGTGTAACGCGCAGCCTGCTTTGCGGCTCTCGGTGTCGCGAACAGTGACGTCACACGCATTCTTAGGAGCGATCCTACTCCTCGCTGAAAGTAAGAATAGGAAGCTCCGTAAATAACTTTTATCTCCTGCTCTGAGCTAGGAATGATTTTAGCTTTAAATGAGCTTCCAGTGCGATTCATAGGAGTGACTCTGAGACGGTGAGTGAGTAACAGAGCTGCGTTAATCTGATAAGAATGAGTTCTAAAAGGAAGCCGAACTGGAGGGAGGATGAGAGCGTGCTGCTGGCGGAGGAGGTGGTGAAGCGGAGAGATATTATTAAAGGGAAAGCTCCCACTTATACCTCGAAAGATAAGAAGAATGCATGGACGGCCATTTCTGAAAACATCAGTGCCGCCTTTCGGTTTGCCACCCGTACTCCTGAGGAGTGTGAGAAGCGCTGGTACGCAGTGTTAATGAAGTGCAGGGGCGAGATTACAGCCTACAGGGAATCCCAAGAATCAGGTGTGTACACTGTTAAATTGTGTAAAAGTGTCCAGTTCAATTTGCTAATTACAATATTGATTACTGCATTTTTTTTTCTTGTTCCATAACCATGCAGAAGGCGGGTCTCCACCCAAACCTCTAAGTGCACTGGCAGTGTGTGTGCAGCAGTATTTGGGGCTACGTAAAGTTCCAGTCTCGCCTGTCCCCAGCCATGATACCCCACTCCTCCAAGTCATGAAGATAGAGGACCGGTGGGATCATTTCCTAATCCTACACATTTAAAAACTTTAAAAATTGCAGATTTTTTTTTTAATCCACTGCATTTTTTTCCCCACAGGAAGTTTCTTGAGCCCATCATCACTCCAACTGTCCCAGTGGAGGATTCATGGACAAGAACCCACAGTCCCAGCGATGAGGAATTAACACTAGATCAACTAAAACGGGAGAAAATAAAAATGCAGATGAAAGTGTTGAAATTGCAGGAGGAATATTACACTCTGAAAATAAAGAAACTCAATAAATAGTAATGCCTAGAGTGTTTTAAATTTAAAACTGCAACAGTCCTCTTTATACCTAAAATGAACTTTGGCAAACTGATGGTGAAACATAATACAGCCATCTCTTAATATGCAAAATCCCGTCATCCTCATCACAGTCACTGTCTGGTTCATCCTCTAAAATAACTTATTGAAGTTATATTAAAAAAAAAGTTAATTAATGCTTAACCTGTTGGAATTGCATGGGGTCATCAGATTATGGGAATATCTCTTGAAACCAAGTAGGTGGCATTCAGGGGAAACATGATTATTGTCAAACTAAATTTTTAGCCTTCTCTCATTTAGGATTCTTAAATCATGCATTCACCTAGGCCTTTTGGTCACTAAATCAATGATCATGTTGTTTGCATCCATAGAGTGTTGATGCTGTGATAAGGTTTTAGGGTCATGCACCTCCTCATCAGTGCTCGGGCCAATTATTTTAATGTGTGCGCCTTCTATGATTCCAAGGAAACCAGTGATGCACATGAATGCTGCTTGCGTTGATTTTTATGTTGCATGGTGGGTAAATGTATGAATCTATGCATGACCTGTGTTGCTGTAAGACCATCCAAAGTATTGTCGACATTGTCTGCTGTGATAAACATCAACTCATCACTGTTGCAAAGCTGCATCTTGCCTGTTGCTAAAATCATTAAGTGGCAAACACCTTAGTTTCCACGAAGACATCACACGATCTGTTTGTTGATGGAGCAATTGCACACTGCACACCACACAAACTATATTTTTAGTAAGCTCTAGTATATCTTTCCACTGAATGTCCACACATGTCTCTGCCAGAACACCATTTTCTCGCAGCTCCTAACCAGTTAGGACACCTCCAGAGCTCTTCTATACATTTTGGTGAAGATAGGAGTGATTTCCTATTTTAAGAATATTGATTAATTTGCTCTTACTTCTACTCCTAAAACTCCTAGGACCAAAAATAAATAAATATATATTATATATAAGTTTAATGTTCCCTGATGCATCTCAAAGGAAGGCTTCTGTCTCCCCTGTAGATTGAAATACAAAATTTTGGGGGAAAAAACAATGATTTACTAACAGCCTGTACGGCAGACTGAGCAAAACGCTGGCTGGTTCTGTGTGTTTGCCTTAATGATATACAATTACACATTTCCACATAAAAGCACCATATACACAGAGATGTCTATGTTTTCACAGACAGATGCGTCTCTTCCACAAGATGGAGACAAGTTATCCGTCGATTTTCAAGGATAAGGCGTTCCACTCGCTAAACGGGAATGACTGCAGTGGGGTCCGAGGCTCCTCAGACAGGATCGTCATTCCTGACATATGGCCTTCTTGAAAAATGTTCAAATTCAAATTTTAAACAAATGCAAAATATTTTTTTTTACTGCAGCTAAGTGTCTCATCACCGTACTGTGCTTGAAGTCCTCTGGAAATGTCAATTGTTTTACGCCTTCGTTCATGGCTAATTCCACCACAAGTCCGTATTTGACTTGAGCACCCCTTGTAGATTATAATTTTATACTATAATACCCTTCCCACAGCCTTTAATTTGTTTAAAAAATGTTCTACACTTGTGGCCTGGTTGATCTTTAGCGTGAAACAGTTGGGTTTGCATGAGTTTAGATGAAGAGGCTGTTAACTTTTGCATTTGGAATCTTACTGTGTAGTTTGACTCTTTAAAAATTTGACAACAGATACACTGCTTGGCCAAACAAATGTTGCACACACTAATATTTCATTGCACCGCCTTTTACTTTGATTACAACCATTACAATGATTTTGATAATGCAATATCACAACATTTATTTTCATCCAGAGTGACATTAATTTCTCTTCAATTCTCTCATTGTATTAATTATGGGAGAGTCGGACTGCTGCATAAAGTCTTCTCCAGCACGTCCCAAAGATTCTTAATGGGGTTAAGGTCTGGACTCTGTGGTGGCCATTCCATGTGTGAAAATGATGTCTCTAGTGAGGCATTGCTGGACCACTCTTTCACAATTTGAGCCCGATGAATCCTGGCATCGATATCTTGGAATATGCTAGTGCCATCAGAGAAGAAAAAAATCCATTCATGGAAATACCTGGTCATTCAGTATATTCATGTACCCATGACTCTGGAACAGGGTAAATCTGGACTCATCAGACCACATGACCTTTTTCCAGTGCTACACAGTCCATTCTTTATGCTCCAGTCCTTTCTCAGATTAGTCCCACTGATAACTGTCTACACAGCTGTTTAGTCCCAATCCCTTGAGTTTTCTTCGCATTGTGTGTGGAAACGATCTTATATTCACTATTAAACATAACCACGAGTGCTGCTTTTCCAATTACTTGGTTGCAAATCATTGAACATTTGATTCCCCCCCATTATGCTCATTCAAGATGTTTTTCCGACCACACGTCTTCCTCGACGATGATGGTCCTTCCAGGTTTTAATAAGAAGTTTTTGCAGTTCTTAACCCAATTTTAGTCATTTCAGAAATCCCATTAGTTGTATTCTTTATATGATACCCTTCTGAAACAGAGTAACACCTTTGCCATGACTACAGGATTTGTCCTCTGACATGGTTGTTTAAGAAATGAGAAGTGATACTAATCAGTGCAGTAATCCAGGTAGAACCTTTCTTGTTTTGGCTGGGCAGCAAAATAACCTGATGATTTCACTGGCTATGCATTGCACTTACAGCTGAGTTTCTGCGACTTGTTTAGTTCTGTCGATACAGGGGGGAAAAAAACCTTTCAGACCTAACAAGTTGTCCTGTAATTAAACGTCTTGCAGTGATGCCACAGTGGACCATCCGATCCACACATAACTTGCCATAGGTTTTACACCGGATGTTCTTCCTGACATAACCCTCCCTTTTTATCCATTTGCATTCAATGGTTGGGGTTTTGCATTGGCTGGGATTTGAACCAGACAAGGAGGATTAGGGCAAATATTTTGTCCATAATAATTCAGACTCACAGGAACTACATGTTAATCAAAGTCAAAACAAATCTAATTTTTATTATTTTTTTTTTTTAGATTGCAGTGCTGTGCATACTAAGACCTTTTGAAATAAACAGGAAATGACTCTAGTTTATATAATTGCAAAGGAAGAAAAAAACAAGTAAGACATTGTCATGATGGATATCCCAGTTCAACACAACACAGTTGTGCTGTAAGTTACATGCGACAAATAATTGAATCTTAATCTAAAAGCTGAGAGGTACTGTATGTGGGTGCAGGACACTCGAGTTCTCCACTCCACTGCACTCCAACCTTGGCATTCCACGGCTTTATGAAGTCCAGTTTGTGCACATAGTCGTGCTCAAGCATGTTTGTGAAGCATTGAATAGAAGAAGAAAAATCTTAATGCTATAAAGTATGAAGAAACACTCGAAACAGTTGTGTGCTTTTAAATTTGTGACAACAGTACAACAGGACATAAAGGTGTGAGGGTCAGGCGTGCATGAAATTAGATTCCAAAATGCACAGTGCAGTCACTTTAACCAGCCATATTAGGTTGAGGTAATGAATCAGTTTGTTTCCCATCCATCCATCCATTTAGGAACTTATGTAGTCCAACTAGGGACTGTGAAGGCCAATGGTAACTATTGTATTTATTCTCATTTTGCATGACTGTTGTAGGACCTGCAGTCAAACTTCACACACAGCAGGCAATTTGGGAACGCCAATCTGCATGTCTTCAAACAGTGGGAGGAAACCAGAAAACCCGGAGGAAACCTACCAAGCACGGGGAGAACATGCAAACTGCTTGCACACAAACCAGACACAGGAATTGAACCAAGGACCTGCAGGTGCAAGGTCACAGCGCTAACCACTAAGCCACTGTGCCGCCGTTTTGTTTCCCGCTGAAGCATATTTCCTAGACGGACCCCAATTTCCATTTAACGTGGACTTTCCTGCTTCTACACCATCCCTTTCAAACAGTTGTGTCTTCCAGTTCACACTCCATCCAACCCATTTAAGATTTGAAAAGATTTAGCACAAGCTGCTAGCTGATCCTAACAGGTGGAAATTACAGTAGTGCAATATTGTTTCCTTCTCAACAAGCAAATTCGACTGAGTTTAAAAAAAAAAAAAAATCTTTTTTTTTTACTTTCCCTTTTTAACATGGACTATCTGCCTGAACAATAGCGGCTCAGGGGTTAATTCTGTCGGAGTTCTTAGAAAATTTGCATAGCAATAAATGGTTCAGTTAATCATTTTACATTTCATTTCTACTGATGCGTTTCCCCCTAGTTAGTCGACAGGACATGGAGATCTGGCTATAAATCGAAGCTCCATAAATCCCTGTAAAAAGGCCACGTGAGTCGTTCTTCATTACAGAGCAGTCGTTTTGCAGCAAATGGTGCAATTTTTCATTAAAAGTATGTGACTTTGGAGCTTCGGAAGGGCACCAAGGCCTCCGGTTTTGAACAAGAAATGATTTCTGTAACACGGTCAAAGGAGATTTTTAAGCAAGAGGCATGATTGGGTCTCGCTTGTAAAATGTTGAACAAGTCTTTCATTTGGTTCATTTGCACTTGATTTATATAAATACATAGCTGAAATTTTAAAGAAGAAAATAACTGGTGGATTTCAAAAGGAGGTTTATGCATTAATGACTGAATGAGTTTGGATCTTGTCTCTATTGTAATTAACTATTGTAAGTGCTGGGTACCACATTGTCACCCTGATTTAATATCTTTTAAAGCGCATGTTACCAAGAAATATGATTAATTTCGCCCCTGCATGAATTCTAGGAATTTTAAGCCTGTGCTTATGGTATTAAGAAGCCTTTAAGCACTAAGTAGCTCCTATGGTGTCAAGACCATGAAGAAGTTTCCATTTTAGAAAGTAGACTCATGGGGTTTTCAAGCGGTAAATAATTTATTGCCATAAGAAAAGAAAGTTATGGTATCCTTTAACAAGATTGTAGCATATTATCAGAATGTCTGAAAAAGAATGGAGCTCCTGAGATGACATGCTGAAGCCATATTACATTACGACTGGAATTACGCTACAAATGATGTACCTTTTAGCCCACTCATTCATCTTCTATACCACTTTATCCTATATTCAGGGTCACGGGGGGCCTGGAGGCTTAGGGCACGAGGCAGGGTACACCCTGGATAGAGTGCCAATCCATCGCAGGGCACACACACACACACTCTCATTCACACACTATAGGCAATTTGGGAATGCCAATTAGCCTAACCTGCATTTCTTTGGACTGTTGGAGAAAACCGGAGTACCCAGAGGAAACCCACCAAGCACGAGGAGAACATGCAAACTCCATGCACACAGAGACGGGAATCAAGCCTGGCCAGGACTTGAACTCGGACCCTGGAGGTGCAAGGCGACAGTGCTAACCACTACACCACCGTGCCGCCCCTTTTAGCCCACATTGTAGTTAATATTCACACACCATAATTCATTATGCAGTATACACCTTGCTAGTCCTGAGTTGGACACCCATGAGCCATGAGAAAAAAAAACTTTTTTTTTCAATCTTCTATTGTCCAATTTTGGTAAGCCCATAGGAATTTGCAATTTACATATATGCAAAGAATTGGGGGCAAATACTTTTTCACAGCACTGTGTGTATTATATACAAAGTACTCAAAGTACTCTACAGAAGTCTTATTATCTGTAGTACACATTATATATGGTTATTATGTCTGCATTATTACATATAAAACCATTCAATATTTCCAAACATACCTAAAACATAAGAAATAAACATTACAAAAGAATATTTCCATGCCTGTAAAGAAAGCAATATATTACATGACAGACCAGTTTTCAGATAAAAGCAAATAAAAACAACAACACCAACAACAAAAAACCCTAAAATGTAGGCTTCCAGGGTTTTGCATGAAAATAAAAAAGAGCAACTGTGACAAAGTTACCAGAAGAGCTCTGGTATATTCTTCAGCACCTTCAGTAAAACCAGCTGAAAGAAAAGTTTTTACACCAAATATTGACCGTTTATTTTATTACTCTTTTCTTTTAAGAAAATTTGGGTTATTGGGTTATGGGGATATTGGGTTATGGCTTTTTTATTGTGCCCAAGACGTTTTCACAGTAAGTAAAACAGCCGTTAGGTTTTACTGAGCATGCTGGAGAATATGCATAACTTTGTCACTATTACTCATGCAAAGCCCTGGGCCCGTATTCACAAAGCTTCTTAGAATTCTCTCAGAGCACTCCTATCTTAGCTTAAAAAGTCCTAGCTGGGAGTCTTAAACTAAAAGTGATTTAGAAAACGTCTTAGAGCAACTC
>JAQQZS010000021.1:7193534-7206589 GCA_030068045.1 Platyallabes tihoni | reverse complement strand
GAAAAATCTTTGTTTGGAGGGCTATCTGGCCCTTCCCCTTACCCCTACCCCTCCAACCAAAAGAGAAATGAGACACCTCTACCCCTTCACGTGTACGCGCCAAACGGAGGGGTAGGGCTAAGTGTAGGGGTAAGGGGTAGAATTGGGATTCAGCCTAAATATCGTCTAGTTAATTTTCACCCACTCTGTAGTTATACTCCTGTCTCACCTATGCGGTTTGACTCACGGTGAGATGCGGAGTTAGGCACTGTGAGTCGCCGCAATTGCCCGCCGTCATTCCGTGAAGTTCTGTAAGGACCGCAAGCTTCCGCGAGGACCGACAAAAAAATTAAACATGTTTAATTTTTTGCGCGGAAAGATGGAAACGTACTCACAGCGCCAAAAACCCGCTGCGAATCATGATGAACCATACTTATGGCCAACGTGCGAAACCGCGTAGGTGAGATAGGGGTATAGGTCATGTAATTTGACCTAATGGAGCAGTGAATGGAAGAAGCTGAACAGCTTCAATGTGTGAGCACTGAGATACACCAGTTTTTCTTTCCTTCTTTGGGAATCTTAACCTTCAAAAGAGAAAGAGATCAAAATCTGTTGCCAGATGAAAGAGATTGATCTGTGAGTCACGCTTATTCTTGAAATGCAAATTCAGCTTGATTCATGAATCGGCTCGTAATGAAAGCACTCATTAGTCCGATTCTACTGTCTCGGGCCGCTGGATTTGAACCCAAGATCATAATGCGATAGTTGGATCATCAGGTGTCGCCCTGGTACGTTGCACTTATGCATGTATAACAAGTAAAACTTTTGTTTAGCAAAAGTCAGTCGTTGGCGTGGGCATCTTCCAGGCTTGGAGCCAAATATGATCAAGCCCGAATGAACACACACCTGAGGAGGCTACATGGACTGTTAATCATTAATTTAGCTAAAAAAATATATAGTAGGTTTTAAAAGATCATTGGCTCTGTAGTAGGGATGGGAATCACATGGGATCAGCGATACCTCACGATACCTATGTGCCGATTCGATCTTGTAAATATCCCAATTCGATATAATTTCTCATTGTTGCAATTCAAAACAAATTAGCAACTGTCCTATGCTGCGTGAATAGTTTAGAGCACGCCACCTGCAGGATAATATTAATAACCATTTGACTGTTTAAACGCTAACGTTCCCTCTCGTTCCCTCTTGTGCGTCAGCTCCTAAAACCCCGCCCGAGAAGTCCCGCTATGACACGTCCCTCGGCCTTCTGACCAAGAAGTTCTGCCAGCTGCTGGCCCAGTCCTCGGACGGCGTGTTGGATCTGAACCAGGCCGCCGACACGCTCAACGTTCAGAAGAGACGCCTGTACGACATCACCAACGTGCTGGAGGGCGTCCGTCTCATCAAGAAGAAGTCGAAGAACAACATCCAGTGGCTGTAAGTCTATGATTGGTTAATACAAGACTTCCTGCTTTTTAATTTTTTTTCCTATGGATTGCTTCTGCATATTATATACGCTGTTGTTTTAATAAAGTAACAAAACAAACAGACGATATCTACAGCTCATGTTTGCTGTGTGTTTGAGCAGGGGCTCGACCCTACCCTCAGAATCAGGGCCGCCGTGTCCGCTCGGCCCCCTGCAGGCCCTGAGCAGGGAGATGATGGCCCTGCGGGACGAGGAGAGACGACTGGACGAGCTCATTCAAGCCTGCACCAGCAACGTGCAGCAGATGACCGAGGAGATGCACAACCAGAAATATCCTTTACCGCCGCTAAGTGTCGGCGTTCGTGTTTACCTCTGTACGGGAGTTTGTGTGTGTCTGTTTTAGTAAAATGTATTCATCGTATCAGCACTTCCATCAAATCCTCCTGCACGTTTTCCTTATCTGCTCTCACGTATGCCTACGTCACCTACCAGGACATCCGCCGAATCAGAAGTTTGCAGGATCAGACTGTGATTGCTGTGAAAGCACCGTCAGAAACCAAGCTGGAGGTTCCCGATCCAAAGGAGGTAAAAAAAAAAAAAACAATCAGTGCCAAGGCGTTCAGGTCAAACCGGGACTGTTGATTATGCAGAATCTTTAAACTCCCTTTATTTCTCTATATAATCCCCTGCTACACTAATGCACGTATCACAGTGTTTCACTAGTGCTAAAGTTTTCTCAGTATGCCGGAGCCATGACCAGACTGCCTGCTTCATGTCTGAAACCCCAGCCTCCTAGGAACACCTTTAATGGCCCAAACATGTAGAAATGTCAGGACTGTATGAGGGATGTGATCCATTGTTCATGCATATACTCACACAACCACTCACATGCAACAGGCAATCTGGTAACGCCAATTAGTCTAATCTGCATGTCTTTGGACTGTGGGAGGAAACCGGAGAACCCGGAGGAAACCCACAGAACACAGGGAGAGACAGGAATCGAACCTGGACCCTGAAGGTGCATCATGGATGTGGCTAAGAGCCTCATCACCGTACTGTGTTGGAAGTCTTCCATAAATATCCTTCATTTCAACCAGAAATGTCACACAAAATCCCCATGTACATGTACCATATTTGTGCGCGGAGTGATCGCATCTTGTGTTTCTCTTGTGTAGAGTTTACAGGTGCATCTGAGCAGCTCTAAAGGCCCCATCGACGTATTCCTCTGCACGGACACCACCGAGTCCAGCAGTCCTCTTCGCAACGGCGTGGACGTCAACGGGAACGACACCGCCTTCCTCCGGATGTCCAGAGGTGAGCCACATCTGCTGTGATAGATATGCATGAAACAAAATAATACATATAACCAAAGAAAATTCTTGAGGCGGATCCTTGAACCCTGGTCTTTTTTCGTAGAAGACACCAAAGACGCAGAAACGACCGATTCTACCCAGTCAAACAGCGGCGTGACGCAGACCAACACGGCGCCCTTGTCCCCCTTCAGCTCATCCCTGTCCTCCATCCTGGGGCCGTTCGTGACTCTCTCGCCCGCGCTCCTGGGAGACGAGTACCCGCTGGGCATGGACGAGGAGCAGGGCATCAGCGACCTCTTCGACTCCTGTGACCTGGACATGCTGCCCCTGGACGACCTGCTCATGGTCTGAGTCTGAAGGTGAACACGAGATTGTTTACGTGTCACTTTTTTTTTTTTTTTTTAGAGGGGTGTGATGAGATGCTCCGGTTGAAGCTGGATCAGTTGGACTTTTGGATCGCCAGTCTCCCTCCCCCGCTGGTAGTTTTGATACCTTTTTTTTTCACTCTGTAAATTCGATAGGGATGTTTGTCCCTTTAAGCGTGAAGTGTGCCTAGTGTGTAGTGGATGTTGAAAGCTTCTTGGACTTGGATGTCTGCAGTTGAGCCACAAAAGAGAGAGAGAGAAAAAAAAAAAGAAAAAAGCTAAAACCTGGTAACCAGGTGGTTTTAATTTTGTCTCAAACTTGGTTTGCTTCAGCAGATTCGTCTGGCATTTACAGACAAATACAAACAAATCCCATAGGACTATACGAGATCAAAACTGCACCAGGGAGGGGAGGAGAACCTCTTTTATTTCAGGACTTGATTTGTATCAAGGTGAAGCTAATTCTTGCTGCCTTACGTCTTAAACCTACTATCGCGTTAAACCGGATGTCACGCTAGCGAGCGACTTACGCGTGTTTATTTTCTACTTACGAGTTCAAGAAATTCCCATGATCAGTTTGGTAACTGATAAAGTCTAGCTTTTTCCTTTTTATTGGTTAACATAACAATAATAAATACGACATTTCATTAACTGTGATTACAGCTTGGAAGAAAGCAGCCGCGATCGTTGCGCGTTTACGTAGCTAATACGTTTTCTAATCGGCAGATAAAGATAGTGCATTTAAACTTGTACATTAAATCACAGAGCGAAGCTTATCGAATTATTTCAGGTCATAAAGGAACGAATCACATGCAAAGTTTGCTGAGCTTTGCTGATTTCGACCCATTATTCCGGACATGAATCGTGCCTCCTGATCGGAAGAGACTAATCTTCCTGCATCATCATGGACAAACGTCTTCCAGTCCTTTCACGTGGAAGGATCGCCACGCAGACGTGCAGATCACCTGTGCTACCACAGCACTGGTTCTCTCAGGGCAGTCTCGTATGAATCCTATCAGGACTAAGCGGATCGTCTTTAAATACACGATGATGTCATCTCAGAAGGTTATGCTCTTACTCAGCTATAGTGTAGACTCTGTACCGGAAAGTCCATGCAGATAGATTTACCATAGAAATATTGACCTCCGGCCTCGAGATAAAGGACAAATAAGGGTGGACAGGCCTCAAGCAGGGACGTTTGCACATCAGGTGTCTTATAATACGTACAGTGTAGATGACTGTCTCTTCTTCAACAATAACATTTCAAACCAAAGTAATAACATGTCACGGTTAACTAGCTAGTTAAGCGCATTAATGCGTACTAAAGGAAATAAATGTATGGAGGGACGATGAGCTTTTAGTAAATTAAAAAAACATTGATTTTTACATCAATTAGTTGATTTAGTAGCGATTAATTGCGAATTGATCGATTCGATTAATCGAGTCGGAACTATTTAGGTCAACTTTTTAATGTGTAAAATCTCTAAAATTTATGAGTGCATTAGCCGAAAATTTTCCATTTTTTGCAAGAGTATCATGCAATGCCGCCCCCTAATGGACTGGAGGACCAAAAAAAAAAAAACCCATTAAACAGCATTTCAGCGCATCATAAATAGTTTTTAACTTTAAAGCCTGTAAGGAATACAGCAGTTAAGACGAATCAGACAGTAAGTCCTTTCGCGTGGAAGGATCACCATGCAGACGTGCAGATCATAGTAAGTGTTAAGTGTTTTCGAATCGAATTAGACGATTGCTTAAAAATCTAACTAATCAAATCAACGGTAGCTTTAAATCACTGCTTTAGTAGATATTATTATTCCCTCCCGATCGAGTTCCTGATGTGGCATGTTTGCGCCCTTGGTGAAAAGTTAACCAGTTCGCATAGTAATCATGCACCTGTTGTAAATCGGCTTTGAGCGTACACACACACTTAGGGAAAATGTTTTATCAGGGTAATGTTTATTTTGTCGATGAACACATATGAAATCCTGTGACTTGTCCACTCCAGATTATTATTATTATTATTATTAGTTATTTAGTTGTAAGGGGACAATTTCCTCTTATTCTCTATCGTAAGCTGTACCTACTGCACAGTACGAACAATTCATGTCGAAACCTGTGACTCGTTCAACACTCGAGAAACGAATCCGGTCACTTTATTTCAGGCCGCTGGGATAAACTCGTTCACCTGTACTCCAGTTCACTATTCGTTTCTGTAGATTGTCCTTTGGAGATCTCGAATAGATGCCTGCGCGTGACACGTTAACGCTGAGCTTCGAATATTACTTAGGGGCGGAGTTTACTTTCAGTTACTTTCAGTTTTCAGGTCCACCAGAGTTAAGTTTTAACGATACGTGCTTGTTCATGGAGTTCTGGTTCTGTCTTGTATGAAGAGTTCCTCAAGGGATGTCCAGATTAATTTGGGGTTGAAGCTCTGATTTACACCTCAGCGCCTGAAAGTGTCGCCTTTAACGTTTTTTTTTTTTTGTCTTTAAAGTTTTTGCCCTTCTCAATTAATTTATTTAAGTCTAAAGTTCTGATTTTCATCCTTAGTTTAAAATGTACCCATCATCAAAATCTACCATTTTAGATGATGACCAAAGCGACGTTCCCGTCTCAGAACCTGCGCGCGGCTTTTTCCCTGTCCAGATCTTCATGCCAGTTTCATTATTGATGATTAAACATGAAGGAAACCTTTGACACCTATCACAATGATCTCATTTTAATGTACGTACATACAACTGTGTGTGTGTGCGCGTGTGGTGGATCGCATGTCGCTACATCCACCTTCATAAATCCACCTTCAAAAATCTTCTGTACGTCTTGCATATGATTGCACTGGCAGCTGATTTCCCTGCACTTTACTATCCAAAATATGATGTAAAATAATAATAATAATAATAATAATAATTAAATAAATAAAGACTGTGGAAGTGTTTCTGTAAACATGAAAATGACTACAAATGGTTAAAATGTGTATTTTTATTCTTGTTTTTAAAGTCTGGAGTGTTTTAAATAAGCTCAATTGCAAAATGCAGATGATTCAGGGTCCGATTTAAATTCTCTCCAGTAACACAATTGCTTTTAAAAAAAAATATATGTTTTTTTTTATTTCCCAAATGCAGTTTTATACTTGTGGCATGGCTGTGTGCGAGTGTGTGTGCATTGTTGCAAACTGTTTTTAATAAAGTTTTGAATGCAAAGTCTGTCCTCTTTCGAAGTCTTGGTGGTTTTATGGGAGATTTTATTAATATTTATTTATTATGGCTAATTAATACAATAAACAGATCATATAGAATTACATAGAAGAAAATCCATCGATCACTATAGCTACAGAAAGAGCTGTGCTGTATAAACCTCTCAGAAGCACTGCTGGGTGTCATATTGGGTCGAATAGTTATTACAGTACTGTGCAAAAGTACCCAACACATTTCTTTTATATTAAAAGAAATTAAACAATGTATATCATTTTTACTACAAGTACCTAAAGATACAATTTAAAATGTGGTTGTTTATGTAATAACCTCAGCAGCAGGAGCCTCATTTCCCCTCTCGTCTGTTCCAACCTTAGTGATGCGCAGATGGTTTTTGGTGAAGCTGTCACATGACCAAAAATCAGATATTTTGTATAAAAGAACTGTTGCATCGGTAAAAAAAAAATAAAAAATGGGCCGTTAAAATCCCGCGCATTGTTCAAGTATAAAATGTGTCTAATTTTAAGTAAGCTGAAAAAAAATCAAATTACGTACTAACGTATTTCAATTAATTTATTTTCAAGCAGAATATGTAAGTTGAACAAAAATAAATAATGGTAAAAATTGGTATATAAAAGTTATGTATGCTGTCAAACCGGGACTTGACATTTCTGCACACTACGTGTACATTACAGAAAGCCATTTCCAGATGTTTGGGCTATTAAGAGTTCCCAGGGGGGGTCAGCGTGTCAGATGTGAAGCAGGCAGTCTGATTGTGGCGCTAGAGCACTAAAAGAATGTTTTACCTTGATGGTCTACAAGCACAAGTGAGACACCAGTGCATTAGAAGATTACTGTATATAGAGAAATACAGTTATTACTCTCATAACGGTGTTCAGTTATTCTGCACGATCAGAAGTCCCGGTTTGACTCGAAGAGCCCTTGTATTTTAGTGCAATTGTATTAAATGATATTAATATGCGAAAGCTGCATAAATAAATAATTTATTATAAGATAAAGTCATAACCTTGCTATGTCGAGTCATTCTGAAATACAAAATCATATGAAGTCATAATTCTATGAAAATAACACCTTCCAGCTACCTGATTATTATTGAATTACTACAAGCATTTCATAATTGATGTACTATCTCATAATTAGTCCTAATTGAGAGTTCATCATTTTGTGATCGTCTCAGTTGGAAGATTAATGGTGTATCATAAGTGCAACTTAGCATCTTTAAAATTATATTCTGTTAATCGTGATGTTTAGCTCATAATTGAAATGACAGCCTTTTGGAATTATGACTAATTATGACTTTCCTGGTTAAGTTTCAGAAATCTTGATCTTTATGGTTTAATAAATTATGACTGGTATAAAAAGTCCAAATATATATTTGTCAGATTGTGAATTTTATATATATATATATATATATATATATACTGTATATATAAAATATAAATAATATTTAAATAAATATTGTTAATATTATTAAATATTATAACATTAAATATTATATCACTTAATAATTTCTATGATAATATGATAATATTATAATAAAAAAAAAATTCTTTTCCACAAGAAGGCACAAGTCCTTCCGAGGCGTTATTTAACATTTATTAATTTCTATGATATGGTGAAATTTCCCAATCGGATGATTTCCCCCCTGCCACTAGATGGCAGCCACTCCAAATGAAAGGAGCTTGAGTGAAAATTGTAATTGAATGTCCTTAAACCGAGATGTGAAATGAGAATTCTGAAAACATATCATCCAAAAGCTTCCATCGCCTCATTAAAAAAAAAAAAAAAACATTCAGGAATGAAATAGTTTTTTTTTTCACAACATTGTTTTTTTTTCTCTGCGTTCCCACTTAAACGAGTGTGAACCCGAGCTCTGTTTTAAGCGACGCGTCCTTAATCCCGTGCATCTTCCATATTATTATTTTTTTCCACGTCTCCTGACAGCTGGAGCGTGTCACCGTGTCATCGGGCGGAGTCTCGGGCGCAGGCCGCCGAGTGCCAGGCGTCTCATTGTGAATCGGGGCACGGGAGCAGACGGCGTAATTAGAACGGAGCCGGATGACTGGCGTAGGGTGCAGCCTCCCCTTATCTCGCCTCGTAGCTGAATGATGTTCCTCGGCTCTTTGTCTGGTCGGGCGCAGCGGTGAATGGACGGGGAAGCTGTGATGTAATTCTTTTAGCGTCTGGACCATTGCGTCTGTCTGCACATAGGTGGCACTGTGTCTACACCGAAAGGCGTGCGAGACGCACTTAACCCAGTTCCCCACTTTTCGCTTCATGGAAAGTTGATGTAGATCATGTTGCTTAATCGAATTTGAGGGAATTGTCATTATAAATGCAAGCACGTCAGATTCGGTGATTACACCGTGTTTGAAGTTATTTCACTTATCCTACACTGGAATTTTTGTTTGTCAGTCTTTTATATTTCTGCTTATTTGAATTTATGATTTCTTTCTTTCTTTTTTTTTTTTTAAATGCAGACCTGTTTTTTTCCCCCATTTATTATTTTATTATCACAATCTTTTGCTCCATGACTGTCATGCACCAGGACCGTGTCGGAATTCATGCGTGCTGTAAAACCCGAGTGCACGCGTACACGCCTGCCGTACTCTATTCCCCCCATTCATAAAACTCACTCGGCGTATTTTGGTCAGAGCTGATTTGCCGAGGGATCAGCTACGCTGCGAGACGTGGCCAATCGGAGCCGAGCTCCGTTCGGTATGTTTAGGCTGCGAGAGTGAGAGTGAGAGGGCGCCGGAAAGCCTTCTCGCGCACACCGAGCAGCGGTTGAGCGCTTTATATGTAAGCACGGAGGGTAATGTGGAGCAAAATGCTGTTCCGAGTCAAACTGCAGCCAGTTTGGTGACTTCCTGTTCTAGTCTAGTGTACGCAAATCCTTGCCTTAACTGGGATGGTGATCTGTGTTAAGGCAGTTATCGATGTCATTGCGGTGCGTTTCCTTTGACCTGACATCAAAGCATGCATGTTAAGCCTAAAATCTTGTCTGTGTGCGTGCATGATGCAGGTCTTCAGGGAGAATGCACTTGTGAGTCTATTTACCATCCATTAAAGACGTTCCTGTTCATGTTGGGAATTCAGTCGTCATTATTTATGGCAGTGCCCGTGTTAAGCCACATTAATTCACTGTTAGGTTATGAGAGTCGTTCCTAAAAAGCCGTCCCGTTATATTTTGACATGACCGTCAGCTTTTTATAGTCCATAACAAGTGCAATGCCTACAGGAGACGTGGAAGAATAAAAAAGGTAGCATTAACATTCAGCTTCAGTATTCATAAGGTGACATAAGCACTTTATCACGACTCGAGTCTGAATCTACATGAATGCTTGTAAGAGCTCGTTCCAACAGGTGACAAATGACATAGAATGTGTATTAGCACTTTCTATAAAGGAAAAAAATTATTTAAAAAAAAACATTATAATGCCTTATAAAGCTATTATAACACGCATGTGCTAAATATTTAACCCTAGGTCATAGTACATGAGTCGTTCATGATCATCTACATCCAAATCTACATAATTAGTTGCATTAAAATAAATAAATAAATAAACAGAATCGCAATATCGGTCTGTGCAATCATTTAATTGGAAAAAAAAGTCTTCAATTTATTATAGGTAAGATACACATCAATACATACAAACAAATAGATACAAACATGCCGTTATTTGTCGTTAACCCGAATAAATACTTTTGAATACAAAAACAGTACATAGTTAAATATTGCAATATGTGTCAAATTTATGGCAATGTGATTTTTTGATCAACAAAAAATATTATGAATCCCTAATAGATAGATATAATTGCTCATTCCATCAGGTCCTAAACTGCATAAACACTTTCTGTGAAGCCAATATGCATAATGAAAAACATTCATAACATGTTATAATGCGTCCATATTGCCTTATAAACATTGTTATAATAATTAGTTTTTTTTCATAAGGGTGTGTTACAGTTTGTTCTTCATGCATTTCTAACTTGTTAACAGAATGCAGTTATGTATTGTTTATGACATGTTATAATGCACCTGTTTACTTTATGTAGTGTTTAGTCGTGGGCATACCGGAATTATTATAAAAAAAAATTTTCGAGAATGATTTCTTGGAAATTTAAACAGGTCTATATACAAAAGTACTTGGTTTCACTGGTGTTTGCATCGTAGCGCATTGTGAAGGCTACGTTAACTATTCATAATGTGTAATAGATATTGCTAAGTGTAATGCACTTTTATATATAATGATATTATAATCCTGAATGTGGATGCATTGAAATAACACAAATGTATTAGAACTAGTGCATATAACGCATTATAACACTAATACCTATGAAATAAAGGGCCTATGTACTGTATGCCATCATAGGATCCATCTTGAGTTTTTCCTCTAAAACAAATGAGTTATAGCTTAGGCGTTTTCTGTAAATCACTTAGCAATTTTTAATGATTATAATGATAACTAATTCAATAGCTATGAACTATAATGCATTTTTATAATTATGCATTATAACATATGAACTGACTGATTAGGGAAAAAAGGCTATCAATTTTGTTGTCATTCAGGTGTTATGTCATAGTCAAGTGACAGGTTTAATTAGGTTATGACATTTTTAAGGCTGGTATGATGTTTTACCTATGAAATAAAACTAGAGAAAATCTACTTTGCATTAATAAAAAGTCTTATAAACAGAAATATAAAGCTCATGTAACATGCTTGAGAAAATTGTTCATACATCTGTTCTAACAGTATAATGAGTATCAGTGTTGCTGTTATAAACGGCCGCGATGTCAAAAACCTGTCACTTTTCAAATCAAATATGAAAGGAGCCGTTGAGCGAAGCCTGTGTAAACATTTGTTCAGTGTTACATCAACTGTCATGAAGGGCTTATGTAGCCTTATGAATGCTGACGTTAAGTGAATTGTTACTACTGAGTGTTTTAGCTTCTTTTTACTGCTTTGTTTCATTCGTCGAACTGATGAAAAGCACAGAGACGCGGTGCTGTCTGTTTGACTGATGAATCATCCGTGAAACAGATTTGATGTATTGAGTTGTTTCTGAAGAAAAAAATAAAAAATTAGATTTGAATGGAGACTGGTTAAATAAAATGCTTCACATAAGCTAGTTTTCTGCCTCCATCTTGTTAGAGCCTACAGATAGTGAATCTGAATAATAATAATAATAATAATAATAAAAAAAATAATAATAATACCGTAATATCACAAGCCAACTTTGATCTATAGATCTCCATTCATTCGATCGAACATATCCATTCTGAGTGATGTCGGATTCCTCCCAAAGATCTCGCTGATCAATATGGCGGTGTGGCTCTAATGGATTCGCATTCCTCATGCAGCTCATGCTAATGGCAAACAAATGAATTTGCCATTTAGCTCTTATTAAAATCTTGACTGTGGAAATGTGCTAATTCCCTGGACAGAGTTACTGGTATGACTTTTTCGAGCAGGGAGTCGAGTGTCCTTCTGGTCCACTGCTTAAACCCTGTGATCTGACTGAGCTTCGTCTCACACTTCCCCTCCGGTCGAGTGCTTTCGCTCTATCTCACACAGACTCTCGCTCTCTCCAGGTGACCTGTTCCTGTATAGATGAGCTAACGTCTGCCCCCTGCTTCACTAGCAGCTGCTCAGAGGACAGTGTAAATTGGCACACCGCTGATCTTCGCCTTTCGGGCATGAAGCTTCATCACTAGTTCAGTCGTGTATATACTGTGTGTGTATGTATATATATATATATATATATATATATATATATGACCTTATGAAAAGCAACTATACATGCTTGTACAGGCTTTGTACAGGCTGTTGTGAAATAAATAAATAAATAAATACTCATTCTTTCAGATGATTTTTATATACATTATATACAAATAATACAGAAATGCTGGAAATACTGAAAAGGTTAGATGTAGAAATGCCAGCATAGTGTGCGACTCTGTGGCTCGGACAGTTCTTCAACCTTTTACATGGTTCCATTTCCCAAAATATATCCACATTAGTGGCCGGATTTGAACCCAAATGACCCTGACTGGGCAGTTAATAAGGAGAATCAGACACATAGTGTTGCATCCTGTAGAATCCTAGTAGAATCCCACACTTGTATCTGTATTTGTACTTGGTTATAACTTAATCTGTTTAATCCAACATAAATCCAAATGGTCATTTCTTTCAAATTTAAATAAAAATAAAATGAACATAAATTAGACAGGGTCCGGGCTCGATTCCCGGCCAGGTTTGATTCCCGCCTCAGTGTGCATGAAGTTTTCATGTCCTCCCCGTGCTTGGTGGGTTTCCTCCAGGTACTCTGGCTTCTTCCCTCAGTCCAAAGACAGACATGAAGATTAGGCTAATTGGCGTCCCCAAATTGTCCGTAGTGTGGGAGTGTGTATGCCCTGCAATGGATTATCACCCTGTCCAGGGTGTACCCCCAACTTACACCCGAAGTCTCCTGCAATTCCAACTAAGGCTCAAGGTCCCCTGCATACAGTATATAGAGGATGGGTGAGTGAGTAAATGAGTTTGTCCCTGTTGAACAAGCCAGGGGTGATGGTGGCAAGGAATAAAATGCCCTGAGAAAGCTTGAGAGGAACCAGACTCAACAGGGAAACCCATCCTCATTTGGGTGATATCAGATAGTATGACCATAAATCTATCCTTCAAATTCAAATTCAAATTTTATTTGTCACATACACAGTCATACACAGTACGAAATGCAGTGAAATGCTTATACG
>JAQQZS010000021.1:7179413-7192050 GCA_030068045.1 Platyallabes tihoni | reverse complement strand
TAATTCCAAGCAACCTTTCGCGGGCCAGTCAGAATCGGGCTGCGGGCCGCATTTGGCCCGCGGGCCTTAAAATGCCCGGGTCTGTTGTAGTCCATTTGGGTAGTGAAAGGATGTCGGTTTTGGGTATCAGGTGATACTCTGACCTTCGACATGAAAGATAAAATGGGATTGGTGCATCCGTATTTCAGACATTAGAAAAACAGTCTGCGTCTCTTATTTGCATCTGATTTGCATACACTTACACGACCCTCCTCTTCTCTACCAAGCTCAGCCAGTTGGGAATGTCAAGAGGCCAAACGAACTAGTTTATTTTAGTTTGCGCCTCATTTGCATAAGAACAGTTTTGTCGAGCTTGCTCCAATAGGTGACCTTAATCGCCTGCGTCCTTGCCAAGCTCTGATTGCAATTAATTTCATTAAGCAGATTATCAATATAACCAGAAGAATACATTAGCATGCATTTGGGACCAGGATGTGCAAGCTGTTTCCAATCAAGGAGCCTTTTGCGCGTACGGATGTCCTGTCATGCTTTTCATAAGGATGAAAAATTGGGCTTGGCTCTGATGGGTCTTGAGCTTATCAGCATGATCAATCTTACTCAGCAGTCCAAACAGTGACGCATTCATTAAATTAGGTGCAAGATCAGAGAACAGCTTTGATAAATAAAGGGATTTTGGTATTAGGTAATGTAGAGACTTCAGAGCTTGACTAGACTTCTCCCGCTGACATCAGACATAACTCGAAGAAAACTAGAGAAAGTGTGCTTGTTTTTGGAGAAAATGTACATGTTTGAGCGCTGTATGTTTTGCATCGTTTTAAACATATAGTAAACACTAAACCTAAACACTAAAGGGTGGGGTCATACAGTATTTGCTCCTTTTGGAAGCCATCTTCAGTTCATTCTCATTGAAGGCCTGGTAAAGCCAGCTTCCTAATCTTCTTAACGGATTTCTCAAGAAATAAATTACGTTTTCGGTGAATAACAAACTAATCTTGTTTAACCATTTTCCTTCTTTTCTTCTTTCCATTTCAAGCCTTCATTTGTTAAATCCAGCATAGTGATGAAGGGTGCTGATGAGGAACAGGTTCTTCTACTAAGGCATGCATTCTTCATCACACCTTTTTCGGGTGCGAGCCGGGCTACGTCTAATTTGTCACGTTCTAGTATCAAACCTGGCACTTTCTCTACTTCAGTATTCCTACAGGAAGAGTTCTTACCTCTTGTCTCTCAAGTCCAATCTCTTGCAGCTTCAAGCGTACCTAGTACATTTTGTTGAGGAAAAAAAATGAATGCAGCAAGAACCATCTACTTTAACAAAAAGAGGTAATTTGAATGAAAAGGCAGATGCCTGGTTTAAACACCACTAACTGCTTCAAGCTGTTGTCTTTAATCATTTTGAGAGGTTATCCAATTTTTTTTAGTGCATAGATACAAAATGCTGATTGTACCTTTGTGTTTGTTTTCCTGATGAAAACCAGAACCTCACTGAAATCCCAACCTTCAAGATCCTGAAGGCTGTGGCCAGAAACGTGTGCAAAAATACCAGAAACTGTGTGGTCCATGGGCTGAGGGTCTGAGCTTCCGACTATCTCACAATTAACACATTTTAAAATGCGATGTATTTTAGAAATGCCAGTCCACCAGCAAAAAAATCACTCACTCATTCACAAATTTTCTACTTACACATTTTGCTCTTATTACCAAATATACAGACAGGTGACTAATGATCACTTTTGTCCTGAAACGTTTCTATCCTAACGAGACTGGTCTGCTCCAGGATGATTTGGCCCAAATGCAATGAGAGAGTGCTAATGTTAGGATTTTAATTTCATATTATAGTAAAGCCATGGACAAAAGTTTTGAGAATGACATGAATATAATATTTTTTTTTTACCACAGGACTGATGGTGGTGCTCACCTTTTTTTTTCCCCAAGCTTTTTTTCCGGGTGCCCCAAACAATTGGAAAGGAGATTCATCAGAGAAAATGACTTTACCGCAGTCCTTAGCAGTTCAATCCCTGTACATTTTGCTGAATATCAGTCTGTCCCTGATGTTTTTCCTGGAGATAAGTGGCTTCTCTGCTGCCCTTCTTGAGATGTACGAAGGTGAGCGCTACCATCAGTCCTGTGTCATACCAACAGTAAAGCATCCCGAGACTGTTCATGTGTCCAAGGGAGTGAGTTCAGTCACAATTTTACATAAGAACACAAACATGAATAAATAATGGTACAAAAATATCCATCTAAGAACAGTTTGGTGACTAACAAGGCCTTTTCCAGTATGATGGAGCACCTTGCCATAAGGGAAAGGTGATAACTAAGTGGCTTGGGGAACAAAACAATTTTAGGCTCCTTGTCCAGGAAACTCTCCAGACCTTAATCCCATTGAGAACTTGTGGTCAAGCCTCACGAGGCAGGTGGACAAACAAAAACCCACTAATTCTGACAAACTCCAAGCATTGATTATGCAAGGCTGCCATTATTCAGAAGTTAATTGACAGCATGCCAGGGCGAATTGCATAGGTCTTGAAAAAGAAGGGTCAATACTGCAAATGTTGACTCTGAACTTAATGTAAATGTCAATAAAAGCCTTTGACATTTATGGAATGGTTGTGATTATACTTCAGTATACCAGAGTAACATCTTAAACATTTGGAAAAAAACCCTAGAGCAGGAGACTTTGTGAAAATTAATATATGTGCCATTCTCAAAACCTTTGGCCATGGCTGTAATATAAGTAGCTCAGCTTAGCATTGACTAAAAGAATCAAACAAACATGATAGCTTTTTTAACCTCTGATTTTATTCTGTGTAAAGAAATCTGGCTTCATTATAGGCTTATTCTAGTCTCCGGAGTGCTCATATGTTCCTTTGGAGACATCTGTGGGGTGTGTGGTCTGGGTCAGCATTGGTCTTGGAGAATCCTAGGTTTAAGTCAGAGGAAGTCTTAGAAGAAATGCTATATAGTGATGAAGACAGTATAATGAATAAAACATGCCTATTTTTTGAAGCAAATGTCCAACATACATCAAATAAGCATACACAAGATGAAGTTTTCTGTCTTCATATGGAATGGTAAAAGACTTGGATCAAGTGAACGTAGCAGTGTTATTTATTTATTTATTTATTTATTTCGATATATGTACATTTATATCCATGCATTTGGCACACTCTTTCAGTCAAAAACACTTAAAAGTGATGCAGAATTTAATCCAAACATGAAGTTAAAGGAACACTCAACCTGAAACATCTTAAATGTTGAATGATGTGCTATGTGTGATGCTACTTTGTTGGTAAGTTGGTAAAAATTTAATGTGTGTTTGTGTACACAATAGATAATGAGAGAGTCGGATCGCCACATTGACTTCGGCCACTGTTGCCAAGGTAGTCAAATAGAATTGCGGTTTGTAGCATGCCGTTAACCAAAGTAAAATTCATACACCGGTTTGTAATAGCGAATGCACACAATACTTTGTGATGCAGATGAAAACATTGCATAGATTCAACAGTTCGTTGGCTTGAGGAAGGAGAATGCCACTTTCATCTAATGCAAGTGCTGGTGATGCATCAAAGAAAACGAAGGTGTTCATGAATGAAAAGGAAGTGGAAATAATAACCAGATCGGAAAGAGGTGAAACGGCATAGGAAATAGGAAATTAAATTAGTTTGGAAGTATTGCTCATGTGCTGTATATGCATAGAAAGGTGAAATACACTGACTGGCCAAAAAAGTCACCATTTCTGAAGGGTCAAATTATTGGAACTAAACAGCTGTGCGTCCATAAATAACAACAACAACAATAATAATCATCATCATAATCATTATAACGTTATTAATCCCAAAGAAAATTTTAAATTTTCGCATATCCCAGTCAGGAAGCTGCGGTCAGATCTCATGGCCTGCCAGGATACAGTGCCCCTGGAGCAGATAGGGTTAAGGGCCTTGCTCAAGGGCTCAACAAAGTGGCAACTTGGCAGTGCTGGGGCTCGAATCCCAGACCATCCAATCAGAAATGTACAGCCTTAACCATTTGAGCCACCACTCCCCCATAATATTAACAAATAGTGAGGCTAATTAGAAAAAAGGCTCATGTAAATAAGCTACTGCTTAGCCACACCCTGCCAGAAACCAGCAGAACTGAGCAACAAGCTTGGGGGAGGGGCTCATCTTATATGAGGTCACAATAGGGTGAAAATCTATTTGGCTATTTTTTTAAAGGCCTGGCCAATACAAAAAAGTAAATAAATAAATAAAAACGAAAAGGGACCAAAAGTAGGGAATGTTCTCATGTTTTTTTTGTTTGTTCATGCACACTAGAGACCCTAGTAATTTAAATTTACATAATAGGTCCCATTTAAACAAACTAACAAAAAAAATTATAATAAAAATAAAATAAATCTTGGAATGCCACCGAAGGTCATGTTAGTTATAAGGAGTGATGTGGAAGTAGTTCAGGATGGATTTCAGTAATAAGTGCACAAATGGCACTGAAGCTTGCTGAGAGACTCAACATGAGTACACACGTAAAGCCTTTGGCTATTGTCTTAATGAATCAGTGTGTAACCTTTGTGCAATGTTCTCACAGTATATAATGTAATATATGTTTTATTTCATTGCACTGATGCTTTGTGATATGTTATAGTGGAGCACTGGGTAGCCTTGGGTGTTGGGAACCAAGCCGTCTGCACACTCGTCTCGAGCGCTACCCAAGCTGTCACAGCCCACAGGGATGTGTGTGTGTGTGTGTGTGTGTGCATTAACTCCGTGTGACCAACCCTGTCATCCCAGGCCAGATTATTCACACCATGTTAAACATGACAGCTGCCCTCCTTATAGCATGTAAACTGTATATTGGGCTTTCTCCTTCTCTTTCGCCATGTCTTCAGACTGGAGTTGAATATGAATATCATTCAGAATGAACAAATAATGTTCAGTACAAATACTATATACACAAGACAGCCCTTTAAAAAAAAAAAAAAAAAAAAGCATGCTAGGAAGGTTAACAGGGCATGTGGTTGAGACTGGAGATACTAGAGCACTAGAACTGGGATCCCATGGGACATAAAAACGTAGGATGTTTTCACTTTCATCCATTTAGATATTGAAGCTTGTGGGACAGCCTGTGTTCATTCATTCATACATTCGTTGCTGAATGATGGCTGCAGTGAGGTATGACTTCAGGCAAAGGAGCACTGCTGTAAGCAGAAGTTAGCCTAGAAACACCAGTCAACCACAACCACTGCCAGGAGAATTGAATACCATTGATTATCATTTATATACCGGTAAACTCATGGACACAAAAAGTTAATTTATGCCCATCTGGTCCAATCCCACAGAAAAACCAATGTTGGCTATAATAGAAAGGTATCAGGTTGTTGATCTGGTCTTCAAATTCTATGGATCTCAGTATAGCCGAGCACCCATGGACTGTCCCAGACAAACAAGGGGAACCCACACAATACTGAGCTTAATGGTTTGGTTTTAAAGTAATGATGGTCGATATATCTTTGAACTATGATGCAAACTGGAGGAAACCCTCCAGGCTCGGTGAGAACAAACAACACACTGCAAGATTTGAACCCCTAACCGTGGAAGTTTGAGGCAACAGTAGGAACCACTAAGCCAACATGCCGCCACATAGTGATAGAATTTCTTTAAAAGAGGTTTAAATTGCTGAATACTGATACGTACTTTACTATATATTCGGAGCATTAAACAAATACAGCTTCAGATAGAGATATTGCATAACACCACCAGTGTGATTATTTCTCTTGGGTCTGATGGTTATTTATATCCATCATCATAGGCAATTTTTGTCTCAATTTCCTCATTTTCATCCACTTTCTTTGTTCTTCTGGCCCTTTCCTGGAGATCTTGATTGTTACCAAGTGTGTATTCAGCTGTGTGTGGCTCAAAACAGTGGCTTCTTTTAAAGCTTTTCTGACTCACATTAGGATAATCACCTACAGGTTCTCAGACCGAAGTTCACATCACTCTCACATCCTTGTTCCAAAGCTCCTTGAATTCCACCACTCAATCCCTGTTTGACTCTACAAGGTTATTAAGGCCAGACATTGTGAGTGTTTGTATGTTTATGTGTGTGAACAGCATGCTTTTAGTGGCCGTAGCCAGTAAGCTGGTACGCAGGGGTTTTTCCCAGGCTCGCCGTGTGCCAGGCCCTGTACCCTGTGGTCTCTGTGGCATCCCAGGCTGTATTTTTTTTTTACTACAACACACTCATTGTTGAAGTGTGGCAACGGGAACATGGCAATAATGAGCACATGCCAGAAATAGAATCCAAAAGGAGGGATAAATAAAGGCTGTAGTTATTTTCTAATTGTGCAGGCTGGAGTTCAAAGTAAAAAAAAAAAAAAAGAAAGAAAATTGACCTGAAACAAACCAAAGAAAACAAACAAGCAAAAATCATCAGATGTAAAGATCAAGAGTTATACCACAAAATGTCGAGACCTCTAACATAATTTTACAGAAATAACAGGTATTCATCCCCTGGGTCCGTACTTTGTAACTACAAGTTCTCTAGGACATCGTGATCAGTTTTGCACAACTGGATCCTGATACATTTGCTTATTTTTCTTGGTCATAGAGACTGTTCGTGGATAGCAATTTCGAAGTCTTGCCACACATTCTCTATCAGAATGATGTGGCTGCTGTGGCGAATAGAAACTTATGCAATCACAGCTTTTATGTTTATTTAGAAATGATTTCGCCAACTAAAGTTCCTACTACTTTATTAACTTTATTATTAAGGGATATCATCTGTAGGTTCATGACATACAATCCCAGTTTAGCCTGTTTCAGTTCCTGGTTATAACAGTACAGAGTTTGAAAAAGTTAAAGGGGTTGGGATGGTAAAGCTCAAAACGAGCATCAGAATGGGAAAGAAAGGTGATTTAAGTGGTGCCAGACAGGTTGGTCTGGGTATTTCGGAAACTGCTGATCTACTGGCACAACCAGCTCTTTTACAGAGAATGGTATGAAATGGAAAATATCCAGTGAGTGGCAGTTCTCTGGGTGAAAATGTCTTGTTGCCAGAGATCAGAGAAGAATGGCCAGACTGATTTTAGGCAACAGTAACTCAAATGACATCTTGTTACCACTGAAGTATGCTGAAGAGCATCTCTGTACACACAACACATCAAACCTTGAAGCAGTTAGGGTAGAGAAGCAGGAGACCACACCAGATGTCACTTCTTTCTGCTAAGAACAGGAGACTGAGGCTACAATACACATGGGCTCAGCACAGCTGGACAAAAGATAAAAGAAAATTGTTGCCTGGTCTGATGAGTCTTGATTTTCTGCTCTGACATTTGGAATTTAGGGTCAGAATTTGGCATAAAGAACATAAAACCATGGATCCATCCTGCATTGTATTAATAGTTCAGGTAGTGCAGTGGTATGAGGATATTTTCTTGGCAAACTTTGGGCCCCATATTGCCAGGTGAGCATTATTTAAATGCCACAGCGTATGTGAGTACTGTTGCCGACGATGTCCATCTCTTTATGACTTCAGGATAACGCATCATGGAACAAAGCTAAAATCTCAAACTGGTTCCTTGAACATGACCATGAGTTCACTGGAATAGGAGGTTCGCATCATGGATGTGCAGCCAACAACAACATGTCCTCATGGACCAAAATCTCTAAGTAATGTTTACAGCACCTTTTTGAATCTATACCATAAAGAATAAAGCAGTTCTGAAAGCAAAAGGGGGTCCAAATCCATACAAGCAAGGTGTATGTAATGAAGTGGCCATTGAATGGATATCAAAAAGGGTGTAATAAAATATATATTTAAAAAATGTAATATCAAGGCAATAGACAATAATTTGATAAACAATAGCAGACAAACAAAGAAGAACAAAGACAAACATTTAAATATTGTGATAGAGTATATACTGTAGTAAAAAGTGGAAGTTGGTGAGTCAAACAGTTAAGGCTCTGGGTTACGGAGAGGGAGGTTGAGGGTTTATTACCCCAAGCTGCCAGTGTTGGGACCTTGAGCAAGGCCCTTTACCCGATCTGCTCCAGGGGTCCCGTATCATGGTTCACCCTGTGCTTGAACCTCAGCTTCATAACTAGGATATACCAAAAAAAAAAAAGATTCACTGTTCTGTAAGGTAAGTTCTAGGGTTTTATTTTATTTCTAGGGGTCTAAAAGTGTGTAATTTATTTATATATTATTAAGTCAGTCATTGATCATTTTCTACGATATACAGTAGGAGAAATAGATCAGAAGAATTGAATAATAATCCACTGGGTCTCATGGTATCACTAGGTAGCAAGAGTAGGACTGTTTTTTTTCTGATTGTATCTTTCTGTAAAAGTTTTATTCCTTACTTGAGTATTTCTTTTATTTATGAGTGATCTAGTTGTCTAAACACCCCATGAATGAATGCTGGAGCTAATGAGACAGAAAGCATGACTAGTCCCGATGCTTTTGAGGTCACTGTGCCAGTTCGATTTGTCGGATTGTTATGGGGTCTTTATAATTCTGTCATTTAAACCGTGTGTGTGTCTGTGATCCCTACTGTATCTTGCGAGAGAAAGAGAGAGATGATGAGCTGGTCAGAATGCAATAATGTCAGCCATGTGTGTGACCTCTTTGGCAGAGGACGTCCTGGGGGTGGCTCCTGGCACTGAGTTGCTAACTAGGCTTCGAGGAAGAAAAAAAAAATTCATATATTGGGGAAAGAAAAAAAAATTGTATGAAATGAGCGGTAAAGTTGCGTTTTTAGTTCCGGGCTTTCCCCTATCCGACAGATGCAGGATTTCTTGGAATGCGGCTACGCTGTGTTGAGTATAAACACGGTGTCAAAGGGCTCGTTGTAACGAGGACTTGCATGCCGGCGGTGCTTTTGCTGTGAGAAAACGGTCACTGACAAAATTCATAACACTGAGACATTTTCTCCACCATTCAATTATTCATGCATCGCCACCCGACCTCCCTGTTGGACCACAGATATGAATCATCTGTCTGTTTATGCTGAGCTCATCACAGTTGCTTAGAAAACGACCTTAGTGCTAGGGGTTTGTCTCTTTTTCTGCCCGCACGCACACTTTTTGACCTCTGTATGGCCCAAGTGATAACAAAAAGCAGCCTGTGAATGTGCAGCTTTGCCTCTTCCCACCGCAGCAGTGCTGGCACCCACATGAGGTCACAGCTGGTGCCCAACGCGCAGATAGACTCAGCCCAGGCTGCTCAGTCCATTTTAAAGTCATTTGTGGCACGGTCAGCTCTTTGGCTGCCTTGGTAGACTTGCTGCTCAGTGTCGGGGAAAAGACGGAGGTTTTTTTTCCCTTCTCTTTTCCAAGCTCCTAGTGTGTCTGAAAGTCAATACAGAGGCGGAAATATAGCCACGATGTTGCAGGGATGAGAAAAGAGTCGAAGGAAATCTAATTAGGATCGTTTAATTGAATCCGTTCTCCCTCTAGTAATGGGGCTCGTGGGAGTTTTGTGTGTTTTTCTTTGCTTTCGTTTTTTGGGGGGCGGGGGGGTAAATCAGCCTGTCAGTATCATCGCACGAGGCGATTCTATACTTCAGCCCGAATGCATCTGCTCATATCAGACATCAAAAGCATTTTTCCACTCTGCCGCTTATTGCCGTCTACAGAGTGCCAGGCCTGATTTAAAAGCAATCCCACTCATTTCAGAATTTTTATTCACCCCATTTTTTTACCTCACTTTGGATCAACATGTTTATCGCCATAGATTGAATGGCACAAGTCTGTGATGTACACTCGCATATCAAGTGTATTAATTCTCCAGCGCCGAGAAGCCGTCAGTCCTACTTATTTCGGAGAGCTATAAAAATGATCTTAAGTACCAGAGTGCAGAGCTGTAAACAAAATTTGTCTTGATACTTTTTTTTTTTTTTTTTTAAAGTTTCTTCTGCTTTATCTCAGTCGCGCGCAGCATATCTTCTCAGTTTGCCTCCGCTGCTGGAAGTTTGGCTCGGTTCAAGTATATTCAATTTTAAAGATTTTAAAGATTTGCACTCACCAAAAACAGTTTATGTTTAAGTGGTATCCATGTGCAACCATACAGATTATTGATTACTCCTATAGATTAATCAATACTTTCTGTTTAGTTCTATCATTGACTGATGCTTGGCTGTCCACCAGTGGTCATTCCTGGAAGGGGAACATGCGTCGCCAAGGACCACCAACTACAGGCTCAAAAAACACACACACACACACATCCATTCATACGCTACATGCAATTTGGAAACACCAATCAACCTACAGTGCATGTCTTTGGACTGTTGGAGGAAACCCAGAGTACCCAGGGGAAACCCACCAGGACCAGGGAAAATATGCAAAATCCACACACGCACAGACTTGAGATGAAGGTGCGACAGTGCAAGCCATCAGACATCCACTAGAGTACTAAAGTTTGTTTCTTACTAGTAGCATTTAACTTTTTCTTTCACAGATACTATATACACAGATACTATTTATACTATATAACCAACAATTACAGCAGAAGCTCATCATGCGAATTAATCAGTTCCGGAGGCGAGCTCTTAAGACGAAAATTTTGTATATTTGCGATATCCCATAAGAAATAACTTAATGCAAATAATCTGTTCCAGCCACCCAAAAATATTACCAATTTCCAGCACTATAGTCATATTTTCTGCATATAAAAACAAATAAAAAAGACTTGTAAATAAGAAATAAATATTAATTTAAACATTCACTTAACCTTAATGTGTAATTAATTTGAGAAATTATTTCTTTCTTAATGTCCACGGAAAGTGGCTCCATTTTCTTCTTGCTACAGTCTTTGCTAACTTTCTTGGGACTCATGGTGCTATTCCTTCACTAAATCTTGCATAAAATGCAAAAAAAAAAAAAAATTTTTTTAAATTTGTAAACTCGCTTCCACAGATTTTTTCCACTTCCTTGGCTTTCCACAGATTTTTTGAGCGTCTCCGGAACGTCCCCACAACTTAGCTGGTATTCATTTAGTTTTGTTTGTTTGTATGCCGAAAAAGGCTTTATATGCCATTGCAAATTTTGTGCAAAATTTCAATTCTTAAGGCAACAATCTGACAAACTCAATTATTTTCATTATTATTATTGTTTTATTAGGAGTTATCCAAAAATTATGGTTAGAGAAAAGGCAGACATGGTCGACATCATCAGACCCATAATGCCATGGCTCTTAGTGAGCGAAAACCAAATCCATAATCATCGAGTAGCAAGCAAAGATAGAAAGCAATTTCTATAAAAGCATCTTGAAGATCGCGTGTTCGAACCCTGGGTGATGCTGTAACCTCTCGCAGTTGGAGGCCTAGAGAGAGCTGATTGGCCGAGCTCTCTCACAGGGGAGGGACGAGAGGTACTTTGGGCTCCCACATTATTGACGGCTCTACAGCCAATCAGGGGCGTCTGTGAGCTCACGCAAGCAGAGGGAGCGGATAGCGCTGACCTCCGAGTGCGTTAAGCAGTTCGAAAAGATGCAGTCGGTGACGTCACGTGGGTCGGAGGAAACACGTGATAGTCTGCGGCCCTCCCGACTGATTGATAGTAGAAGCTTGATGTGGGAGCCCCCTAGTGACGGGGAGGAATTGGATACGACTAAATTCTGGGAGAAAATCGGGGAAAAATCCAAAAAAAGAAGAAGAAGAAGAAAAAAAAAGCATCTTGAAGTGGAATAGTTAAGAAAGTTAAGAATGGGCCACACATCAAATAACATTTTTTTTCTCTTTCTTTTTGAAGTCAAACCACAAAGTAACAATGAAGAGAATAGTGGGATACCATGCGAGTAATCACAAGGATGAGGTGTGAACACGGATCAGGAAGATCTGGTAGTGCATAGCTGGATTAAGTACTAAAGAAAACAGGATGTGTTTATGACACCTGTTCTTTGGGTGCATCTAATTTCTCCAACCGTGCTTGTCACTTATCTTTTTCACTCTGTGAGTACGGGAAAGAAACAAGGATGAGATCAGTGGACAGGAGGATTTCGCACAAAATGTATTTACCAAATGACAGATTTGGTTCGTTGATGTGGCAGGTTTTGATTAGATGTTCTACAGCTGTATGATGTACAGTATTATTAGCCATAATGGATCGGTTCAAACACAATGTGATTGCACACTAAACTTTGATCAGGTTTTAGCCTAGATCAGGGGATGAATAAAAATAATTCAAAATAAAAAAAAAGTCGCCATTTAAGCAGGATGAAATTATTTTGTTGCATCAAGCAAAGAACAAAGCAAAGTGCTGAACCATTATCTTTGTGAAAGAAATGTCATGAGAAAAACAATTACAAATGGAGATCACTTAAACACTTGAAGTTGCATGGTTAAAAAAATTAAACAGCTGCGTGTCCATACGAAAAGCACTTGTTCGTAAGATTAATCCGAAAAAAAAAGGTTTAAATTTGCTAGGGAGCTTAAAGATTAGACTTTATAGCAATGGAAAACATCATGTGACCTGATGAGTCCAGATTGAGTCCATTCCAGAGCGATGGGCGTGTCAGGGTAGGAAGGGAAGAGCATGAAGTGATGCACCCATCATTTTTTTTCATTCATTCAAATTCAAATTTTATTTGTCACATACACAGTCATACACAGTACGATATGCAGTGAAATGCTTACACGACCGCC
>JAQQZS010000021.1:7155377-7170043 GCA_030068045.1 Platyallabes tihoni | reverse complement strand
TGTAATGGAGTAATTTTTACAGTAAGGTATCTGTACTTTTACTCAAGTATGGTTTTCAGGTACTCTTTACACCTCTGAAAAAATTTTATGGCTCAATAACTTAAAATCATATACAGTACTGTGCAAAGTCTTGAGCTACGACTCATTTCTTTATATTCAATTCAATTATGTAGACATGCATCTCAAACTAGATTGGAGGAGTTGTCTTAATTAGCTGACCTTTTACCAAGAAAAGGAATGGGAAGCAAAGATTTACTGCAACAGACTGTAACAACCACAGCAGCAACCTCATTCTCCCTCTCATCTGTTGCAACCGCTCAACAATAAACATCACAAGTATACTAAATCACATCACTGGACCTGTTTCTCACTGGATCATGCCTTAAGTTAGCTGTTTTTTTTTTTGTTTTTTTTTTTTGGTTCGTTTATGCTTGAATGATTAATAGGTCATTGTATGGCTTTACAAACAAAAAGGTCTCTCTGAAACTGCTGAGGTACAGGGATTGGACAGGGTCTGAGGGGCTCAAATGGTTAAGATTCTTAGTTACTGATCAGAAGGTTGGGGGTTCAAGCCCAACACTACCAAAGCTGCCAATGCGGAGCCCTTGAGCAAGGCCCTTAACCCTATCTGCTCCAGGGGATGCTGTATCCTAGCTGACTCTATGCTCTAAAGAAATGAGGGATGGCTTAAGACTTTTCTACAGTAGTGTATATGTTGCACATTTACTGTTTAACACTCTTCTATTCCAGATTATTCCTGTCTTCCCTCTTTTGTCCTGTCCAAAAAGTTAATTTAGAATTCTTATCATTTCATGCTTCTAAACCTCAGTATTCATAAGACTTGTGTGTGTGTGTGGGCGTGTGTGTGTGTGTGTTAGAGTCAGGTTCACTTTGCTTTTCACACTGTCTCCCATGCTGCAGTGCCTGCTGTGCCAGCTAGCACGCCTCGCCAGTCTATTAAACCTTCCTTTGTGAAGTTTATAGTTCATCCTTGCTTTTATCAGCGCTGCTGCATGCCAGTGAAAGACCAGAAGATGAGCTGGTCCAGGGGTTAGTGGCTAATAAATGTTACAAACCCCCTGCCAATTCTGTTGTGTAATTTCTGTGCCCTGTCTGCTGCTGCTGAAGCAGATAAAGAGTGCTGCCTGTTTGCTCGGATTTCATCAGTGTCCTTTCGGATTTATGTCTCTGAAGCCTTTGTTTTAAGATTAAACTAACACACAGCGCTGCACCCTAATTAGGGCAGCACTTGAGACCTGAGATATGTATCTAAAACTAGACCCGGTCTCTCAGTTGCCTTTATTAGCTGATCTCTTGACAGGAAAAGATTATTTTCAACTGATAAAGAACATTGCATTATTATAAGGACTTTATTCTTCCTTTGTTTCATTTACTGATATACAGTATGGTATTCATGAATATTATGAACAAGCTGGTTAAAAATGAAAAGGTTTGTAACTGTTAGTGGTTAAATTCCCCTTAGGCTTTGAGAAAGCAGTATGAAGTGCATTAACGTAAGGTTTGAGTATGTGGCTTAAACATTGGCAGGGTTTATAAAGGCATCATTAACTCCTAGTGGCTTTTTATTTTCTTCTTAAGCAGGCACTGTATTGAAATAATAGATAAGCTCCTTATTAAAACGCTACATTCACATTACATTACAATTCCGGGTTATTTTGGTCAGATCAGATTTGCATGTTGTGATTGTTCACATTCATAATTACAAAGTGACTTTTCTCTAACTCTAATGTGGATGCACACTTTGATAAGTCGGTGTGTCTCATAAGTTTGTGCAACCACTCATTTATTTTAAAGAACGGATGCGATTTTAGCAAAAAAATACCTGGGACTTTGCTCCGGAGGAGGGCAAGGAGTTAGTCGGCTTTAGTTCTTGAGGTCCAAAAAAAGGGAAAAAAGCCAGGCACCTCACTATAGATGTTTTAGCATCTATTGCTAGCACTGCTTTGAAATCCCTTGCGCTGCTGGTGCCCTACGCATGCACAAGTGTAGTCACATGAGTCACATGAATTCCGATCTGACCATTTTCAGTAAAGTCACATGATCACGTATTGAAGAACTACATACGGTATGAAGGTGACGAGCCGATCTGAAAAAAAAAAAAAAAAACATCAGATTTGTGCTTTCAAACAGCCCTAGAAAAAAAAAAACTCACTCATCTTCTATACCGCTTTATCTTGTATTCAGGGTCACCGGGGGCTTTGAGCCAATCCCAGAAGATTTAGGGCATGAGGCGGGGTACACCCTGGACAAGGTGCCAATTCATTCACACTCATTCACACACTATGGACAATTTGGTAACACCAATTAGCCTAATTTGCATGTCTTTGGGCTGTGGGAGGAAACTAGAGTACCTGGAGGAAACCCACCAAGCACAGGAAGACCCTGGAGGTGCAAGGCGACAGTGCTAAGCACTACACTACCGTGCTGCCCGGATTTCATTAAAAAAAAAAAAAAAAATCTGAATTCAAATCACGTTAGGCTAGTAATGTGAACTTACAGTACTATAGCCTAAAAGTATTCTCTATTTCACACACTATGTCTTCGACTGGGAATCATGCTTTAGGATGTAAGAATGAGATGTTGAATTAACCATCGTGGCTTGAAGATCATGTATGACATCAGATAAATCAATTAGGATAGATTTGTTCATATATTACAATAATCATACATATATGTACACTTACTGTCCACTTTAATTTGTCCACTTCCTCATTCAGGTGGCACCTCCAGGGTCTGGGTTCGAGTCCCGGGGTCTGTGTGCATGGAGTTTGCATGTTCTCCCAGTGCTTGGTGGGTTTCCTCTGGATACTCCGGTTTCCTCCCACAGCCAAAAAACATGCAGATTAGGCTAACTGGCGTTCTCAGATTGCCTGTAGTGTGTGAATGAGCATGTGATGAAATTATTAGCACTGTGGCCTTACAAAGTTGAGAGCCTCTGATCTGAATAGGTGGAGTTTGCATGTTCTCCACTTGCTTAGAGGGTTTCCCAAGTTTCAAAATTCCCTGACTTGTGAGTGTCTGTTTGCTTGTATGCCATGCGATGGATTGGCATCCTGTCCAGGGTGTACTCTGCCTCGCACCCTTGAGCTCCTGGGATATGCTCCAGGCCTCCTGTGATCCTGTGCAGGATAAGAGAGATGGAGAAAGAGTAAGAGTTTAGGATTAAAATCTTTCTGAGCAGATTGTAGAGACCTAGACTGGAAGAGAGCTGGACAGAGTAAAAGACTAAACCGCATCACTTTCCTTAAGTGCTCTTAAAGCCACGGCTAAATCCCACTACACCGCTATCACTATCAGGTAGTCGAACTGCATTGTGGGTAACGCAGAAAACTGCAAATAATAAGGCAATGTGCGGATCGCAATCTGAAGATGTTTGGACTAAAAAGCCAAGTCAGAGTTTCATTCAAATATATTTTTGAACATCATTGAAGATCATCATCAATATTAATACACGAGTCATTCAGGGTGGATTTTGCTTTAAGAGCCACAACAACCACGTTGGAATAAATTTCAAAACGATGGAATTGAGGAATTCGTAAATATACTATCTGCATTTATGTCGCCAAAGAAATGCTGTTATTTGCACCAGTGGGGGGGAAATAAGACTTATTTATGAAACTAACTAGCAGTTGTTGAACGATCACATTCGCACTCCGAGGCACAGAGAGCAAGAGTATGCAGAGAGATCAAACACATTTATTCCTTTTTAACTGTGCATGTGAATAAAACATCTGCCAAGCCTCACACCCTCTCTTCACCTCATGCTAATCAGCTTTCTGTCCTATTAATCCAAATCTCCACGGAGTGTGGGAGTGTGTGTGCCCTCGTTCTGAGGAGCAGTGAAGGTGAACAAGTCGTGCAACGTAATGCTCTCGGTTTAAGTTTGGCCACTGAAATGCTATTGCGGTGCGGATAAATTTAAAACTGTATATTTTATTCCTTAATTTTCTAAAGAAGTGCTTTGTATTAAAGTGTGTGCATGTGGTATGTTTTTATATCATTCTGGGGACTGAATGCCTCCAGAAGGTTGGAGTATCTGGGAGTTTTCAGGAAAATAATTAATTAAATAAACGGATAAATCGGTTTCACACAACCGTCTCAAATTTTTACACACACACTCTTTATAAACTTGGACAAAGAAACCAAGCAGCAATTAAATAGGCTTAGTAATGAGTGAAACACAAAAAACAGGTGTGAGTAATTTAAGACAAGCAACTAGGTGCAAGGCCTGATGGGTAATGTAGTTCTTGTCAGACATTTTGTCTCCAAAATCAGCAATAATTCATGAACTTTGAATTCTGCTATTCATGAACTTAATTTGCGATGAATGAATTATAAATATAATAGCTTGGTTAGTGCTTGGTGGGTTTCCTCCAGGTACCCTGGTTTTCTCCCACAGTCCAAAAACATTAAGATTAGGCTAATTGGCATTCCCAAATTGGCTGTAGTGTGTGAATGAGTGTGTGAGTGCATGTGTGCCCTGTGATAGACTGACGGGATGTGAGTGCTAATGAAATATGCCTATGTTTATGCAGAAATCTTTCCCATCCTGCAGTCATTTCATCGATTAGTCGAGTTCATTCCATTAGCATTACTGTATAAATTAAACCTGGAGTCCTCATTTCCTCTGCTTCCAGCACCACCAGGGTTAGGCATTTGAATCTCATCTCTGGTCTGTGTATGTGAATGTTCTCCCTGTGTGTTGGTGGATTTCCTTCGGGTACTCCGGTTCCCTCCCAGAATCTAAAGAAACGAATGTCAAAGTTCATTGTGTGTGATTGTGTGTGCTCGTACCCTGAGATGACTCCCCATCTACATCTACACCATAAGCTAATATAGTTTTAATAATAATAATAATATTATAGGTTCCATATTTTACTATTTCTTTAACAGGTTAACATAGGTCAGGTTCAGGTTCTTTTAGGTCTGTCTTAAATCAAAATTGAGGTGCATGTAAGTAGATCTTGGTCTTGGTGATGATAAATTTTCCTGCTCTGCACACTGACCGTGAAGTTTGTTACCTGGAATGTGAGTACAATGTAAATAAAATGCATTCCAAAGTTCAAATGAAGCTCACTTTCAGTTGGTATCTTTCAAAGTTATGGTATATTTAATACAAACTTTACTTTTTTCTTTTACAAAAATAGCTGTATGTCTACCCTTTGGAATTCTTTTCAAAGAACCATGTAATGCATTTTATAAATGTCCCTTAAATAATGCATTTGTATATCTCAAATTCCCTCTGTTTCTGACCACATCCTGCCAGAGATCACATTAGGATGAACATCTAATTAGCTATTTATTATTTTTTTGGATTCCCGCTGATTTTCTCCCTAATTTAGTCATGTCCAATTCCTCCCTGTCACTAGGGGGCTCCCACATTAAGGCTACTACTACCACTCAGTTGGGAGGGCCAAAGACTGTCAGGTGTTTCTTCCGAACCACTTGACGCCAGCCGACCGCATCTTTTCGAACTGCTCGCTCACACACTCGGAGGACAGCGCTATCCGTTCCTAACATGCGCGAGCTCACAGACGCCCCTGATTGGCTGTAGAGCCGTGATTAATGTGGGAGCACTAAATTCCTCTCATCCCGCCCCTCTGAGAGAGCTCGGCCAATCAGCTCTCTATAGACCTCCAGCTGCGAGAGGTTACAGCATCACCGGGGATCGAACCTACGATCTCCGGATGATAGGGCGAGCACTTTACCACTGCACCACTGAGTAATTCATTACAAAGATGAGTAGGAAAAAAGTACGATTTTATTTTCATGCACACTGGACACCCATCTAAATGTCTAAAAATTACTTTTTAATCCAACCCTTGGATGGCGATATACTCACTCATCTTCTATACCGCTTCATCCTGTATACAGGATCGTGTGAGGTCTAGAGCCTATTTCAGAAGACTTAGGGTACGAGGCAGGTACACCCTGGACAGGTTGCCAATCCATCGCAGGACACACACAACACTCATTCACACACTACATGCAGTTAGCCTAATCTGCATGTCTTTGGACTGTGGGAGGAAACTGGAGTACCTGAAGGAAACCGGAGACAACAAGCAAACTCCATGCATACAGACCCGAGGCAGAAATCGAACCTGGATTCTGGAGGTGCAAGGCTGAAAATGCTAGCCGATAAGCCACAGTGGATGGCGATATAATGCAAGAAAAATTATTAAGCCGAGGCTTCTTTATTACTTTAGATATATTATATAATGCTACTGCATTTTTAATGTGGTAATACAGTAAGATATGTTGAAATAATATAATTTGCCAGCACTGTAAACATTTTTCTATAATACCAGCTACTTTGAAACACATTTCAGTAACCAATAAAATACGTCAGGATGTGCTGTTATAGGAAAATATTACATTATAGAGTAGTTATGTTGCCCCAACGCATAATCCGAGGTTGATCATTTACCTGTAAATGGGGTTCTGAATTATTCCTCTTATACCACAGCAATTACTAACACAAATTATTTCTTCATTAAGGAAATCCACATATATGCTAGTCCTCGTTATCACTTGCATTATTGCAGCGATAAACAGACATACCTGCAAACATCCTTTATTTTTTTTTACATGAATGAGTGAAAAAAAAATGCATCATAAACATTTCTTCATGTAATATTTTACCATATACATATTTCACGCATATCACACATATTAAACATCTTTTTTTTTAACAAGAGAAATAATTAGCACATTCATATACACCTGATTTGTCTTGCAGCCAGAATGAATCATCTTCCAACCAATCAGAATTGAGAATTCAACAGTTATGTGGTATAAAGTACAGTATATTCAGTGTACCTACTGAGCAGTCTGGACTTTTTGCCAGCAGGGTCTATCTCAAAAGAAACTCTAACTCAAAACAATAGATAAGAAACACAAGGTTTTCAAGTCAGCCTTTTCTTCATGTGAAGAACGCATCACATAAATCACCTTGGTCAGTACATGAACTCTGCCTCAATTAATCAAAACCGTCAGCAGATGGAAAGTCCAGTCCAGGAAAGAGTGTAGGTGCTGTCAGTGCACGATATAACCACAGTTTTAGCTCTGCATATATGTGTGTGTGTGTGTGTGTGTGTGTGTGTATTCATGTGTGTGCATGTGTGTGTGTAGACCAGCTGGAGGAAAGTGTTCCTACATGCTCTATTTCTTGAGCACACACAGTGTATGTGTGTATAGAGGTGGGGTGTGTACAGAGTGTGTATCAGACTCCCTTGATAACAGTTTGTTTTAGACCACCCACTCATGTTGTTAGGTAATGCCATGCCAATGCTGATGGATGGATTGCTTTCTTTCCAGTCACAGAAACAGTATTAATTAATTATAAATTAGTTTCCCATGAGTTTCTTTAGTCTGCTTAATCCTAACTGTACCAGGAGTTCATTCATAAAAGTGTTAAGATGAAACAGTGTCAATTTATTGTATTTTAGTATATAACATCTAGGGCTGAATGTGTGAACACTCAGGCCTTTGAGTTTCATTTTCACATCAAGTTCACATGACAACTTCATGACAAAGTCATGGCAATGTAGGTGACTTGTATGCTGAAATAGACACTAATCTAAAAAGTGTAATGTCATGAATTTCTAATGTAACTGGGCCCAGAAAATGTCATGCCACCAACCTCAATCAAGAGAAATCTACGTCAGACTAACACAAGGTTTATGACAGCTTACACCTCTTGGAACGGATCTTAAGAATTGTGTTTGTCGGTTATCATCAGTTACTGTGTATGACTTAACTACTGTAGGTGGTATGTTTGGAAACACCAGGGGATCATGACCCCATGAGGGGGAGTCGCTTTGTTAGGTCTTGATAGGAAATCAAAAGCTGTTGTATTCATTGATGCTTTTAACAAATACATTTGTATTTATAGAGTCACTGTCAAGTAATCAGAAAATGTTATGAAACCTGACAGGATTGATGGTAAGAAAACCAATTGTTAGTGGGACTAATCATCAGGAGTGATGGGAGCATCAGGGTGAGAAGGTGTCCACTGTACAGGCCTCTGGAGACAGTGTTATGATCTGGAGTTGCATCAGTTGGTCAGGTCTAGACTCAGCAATGTTATGTGGCAATACAATGAATAAAGTCTGCTGATGACCTGAATGACCAGGATATCACATCTATGCATTTTTTTCTTCCCTGATGACATTGGTGTAGTCCAAATTAGACTCAAATTGTGAGAGAGAGATTTGAAGAACATGAGGAATCATTTTTACACATGAACTGGCCACCACATGTAATCCAAACGTAAGGTGATAAATCGAATTTGCAACATATTTTGGGTCAGAAAGTGTATGACAATGCTACATGATATTTTCTCTTTTTGCTACCCTGACGTGCGACACTAAAGTTCAGCAGTCACACTGGTCAAATTTGTACGTCCTAGTTTATATACTGATATATGCTATACTATAAAGTGTACATACAATATGGAATTTTAGTTGTTTTATGGGTTTCAACTTGTACAGTACAGAACTGTGCAAAAGTAATTTCTTCATATTTTACTTCCAAAGATCCAGACTTACTTGTATTATTATTATTATTATTATTATTATTTTACATAGTCCTGAGGTATAGTTCTCCAGGTTCCTGAAGGACATTTCTGGCAGAGTTTTTAGTCATTTTTAGTCCTGTTCCTTTATCTGTCCAGTTTCAACTTTATCTGTTCCAGTTTTTTTTCTCTTTGCCATGCCACCCATGACTTTCAAGTATTCAAGCATTACTTCTTACTTAATATCACACTATTCCCAATTCTGACTAAAGAATAAGACACATTTAACTAACTTTTCTAAAAAAAGAAAAAAAAAATGGTTGGATATGAATCAGTAGTTGGCTGGATTCTGGTTCAGATTAAATGAACAGCTGAAAGAAATCCTAAAAGAAAAGAGTAACCTTTACAAACTTTGTGTCACTGAATGGATGAAGAAGGAATAAGGAATTGAATACATGATTCAAAGCTAGAAGAAACTGGCATAGATTAATAGTGTTTTTCTATATCTAACATTTTAAAACATTTTTCAAGAAATCATATTTATACTGCAGGAATGATTTCCAGCTCATTAAAAACCTGTAACAAAGTGAAATACACGTGTCTACTTTTGTTAATTAAAACTTATTTTTGGTGGTTGTCACTTTCCCTCAACGTCTCATTTACATCAATTCTTGCCATCAAGCCTCTCAACAATAGAGCTTTTTTTTCTGTTTCCATAAACGTATCCATAAATAATGTTTAGATGACTCTGAATTGAAATGAAAATGCAATATATTAAGCAATTTAAAACATCAGTCACACATGTGTTTAATTGCAAGTAAGTTGTACGTTCTTTAAAGCAGGAAATCAAGAAGTAGTGATTAAGAGTGTGAAGCTGTGAGGTTTGGTGGAAGGCACGTTTTGAGTGCTGGTACTCATTAGAGTGGGTCACACATGATTTACAAATGTGCCAGAAATAACGGTGTCAATTAAGAGCTACCTACACCTCCTACACACAGCACTAGACTTGCTCTTTTTTCTCACTCACTCAGGAGTCATTGTAAAGCTAAAATCACTGAAATGATGGCGCTGAAGTCATTCGACAAGGAACAACTGTGGCACGATCAGAGTATGACATCACGGTATGCATCACCTTCTGTGACAGAGAATCGCCACCTCACAGTCTCTACTATGATGTAACTATAACAGTTACAGTATAACAGTATGTAACAGTATAGGGTCTGTGTATAAAACCCTGCGTGTAAGAGACTGCAGTCAGTAGGTAACCATGGAAAAAAAACCTTTGCATGCACACTTGCGCGCACACATGGCTCAGAATAGGCAACACTAATAATCATTTGGGAACAAAATCTGCTTGTGTGATCGGTTACAACCATAATGAGATTTTTTATTTAGATAAATATGCTTTAAAAAGGTGAAAATCAAGTGCGTGATTTGGAAGGTATTGGAGTGGATTTGCATTTGTGTGTGTGTGTGTGTGTGTGTGTGTATAGTGGAACGAGCTCATAGTGTCCAGCAGGGAGTTGGCTGATTTGGGGTAGTTGGTTGTGCGATTTTGAATAATTTAGCACTTGTAGGATTTGGTGAGTGAACAACATCCACCGATATCATAGAACACCGCTGTGCTCTCATCTGGGCTGGTAGTGTGTGCGCTTGTGCCAAAAACTATGCCAACACACACACACACACACACACACACACACACACACACACTAATACAGGTCCTGCAGCCTTCTGTCTGCTTATCTGGAGACTCAATCTCTCAGTCCTGCTGCTACATAGGGCACTTAGTGCCACTTCCTTTCTCTAAGCGAGTATCTCTCACTCATTTTCTCTCCCTCAGATCCTGTTCAGTCCATCTGATTGGCTCCGTTTTTGGTTCTAGAGAGCTGGCAAGAACCCTTTTGTGCCCGCTGGCGAGCAAAACCAGTCTTTGGATATTTTAGCAAACTGTTACACCATGAAGGAGAGAAAATAACAGGAGGAGAGGGAGAGAATGTGATGAAAAAAAAAAAAAAAAACCCTTCCCCGGGCCTCAAAAGCCACAATTAAAAAAAAAAAAAAGATATTATTTTCAGTTTTATGCTCTTGACTCTGAGGTAAACTTTGCTTTAATTTGTGTTTGTATTTCTTTATGTCTGTTTTAATGATTATTTATAATTGATTATAATCGACCCTGCTGCAAAAACCAGTTTGGTCTGGCTAGCTACCAGCTGCCAAATACATGCTAAGCTAGTCAAACCGCTAAAAACAGTCTTTTGCCAGCTGGAAAGTTATTTTCTAGCTTCCTTAATGTTTGAATAAACTGATCAAAAGTCTTACAATTTATGCTTTATTTATTATTAGTTTTATTTTTTAATATTATTATTTTTTTTTAATTGACCTTTAATGTAGCATTAGCAGCAGTAATTCAGAAACAATTCCCTTTCTACTAGCTTAACTTTATTTTGGTAGCTGGTCGCTAGTCAGCTAACTAACATGAACTAAGCAGACATGACCTTAAAAAGGATTTTTAAGTTTAAGGATTCATAAATGCTTCAAATATTCACTGGTACCATTAGCAATCTAACATAAGCATAAGCTAATGTGACAAGGATTCTGCCAGGATTCTTTTTTTTTTCAGTATTCGTACTGTAAATGTTTTAATTCTTCACTGCTAATAGGAAGACACTGAATTTTTCTGGCAGATTTTCTAAAAGCATATATATATATATATATATATATATATATATATATATATGATTTGTTTGTTCATCCACAAAGGCATACACAAATACACTATGATTCACATGCTGTGGTTTGCTCATGTGTGGTGGATTATAAAAAAATTACTTTTACAGCACTTTCTATGAAGCTCATATTCATAAATCATTCCTAATGTGATTAGAATATGTTGTAAGTTCTATTCTTAAGGGTTTTGTTTTCGTGTGGATTTTAACTTTGTTAGAAAGTAAGAGTTTTTTTTTTTTTCCATTTTGGCTGAGATCGAGATGCTGCAATGTGGATAAAACGAAATATAAAAAAAAAAAATGTTGGAAACTGCCGTTTGGAATAAGTGACATAGCAAGTTTGTGTTCCAGTCTCACCATGTCTGTGCATGTTTTGGCTCATGTGGATTTGATAATGTCATCTTGTTGCTCCTCTTCAGAATATTCATAACAGTAGGTGATGACAGATAATAATTCACAAATTGTTTTTTCCAACTTTTTTGGAAACTTTGAGGAACATTTTCTCTGCCTCTCTTTTGGCCCTATCTTATTAATTATCCTCCTCCCATGCCTTCAGGGCCTGTTTGCAACCTGTCAAATGCTTTCAGGTGTTTTTTAGCATATTGTTCGGATTATTCCATGAATGGTTGTCTAGGGAAAAAAAAAAATGTCTCTCTAAGCAAAACCAGGTTGGTGTGTTAACAGAGGCTCTAGACACAATTATGGGATCATATTTCAGATTATTGCATCTCATTACATCAGTAAAAGCTTGTGAAAAGATCCTTTGCTTAACCCTAATATGTTCAAGTCAAACCAGGACTTGGGATGAAATTTCTGGTGAACGAAGGTGTAAAAGCAATATACATTTACAGAAGAATTGAAGCACAGTTCGGTGATGCATTAGAATTTTAACATCAGTAAATGATGCTCCTGGCCAAGGTGGCTCTGAGTCCACTGAAGTCATTCCCTTGAACGTTTAGTGTGAACTCTTACACCTGATCCTTGAAAATTGACAACTTGCAGAAGACACTAATCTGTCTATAGGAAATGCAAACACAATCATTTACAAACACCACTTGCACATTACAGGAACTCGACTGGGAGTTATCGCCACATCCACCGTACAGTCCTGACCTCGCTCCAAAATATTTCTATATACTTGGACGATTGAAGGTGTTTGATCATGGCTTAGGCTTACTGAGAAAACTTTTTACCTTGATGGTATCCAAGTACAACTGAAACATTGGGATAAGTGCATTAGTATAGCAGGGGATTATATAGAGAAATAAAGGGAGTTTTTACTTTCATAACTGGGTTTTGTTATTTTGTACAATCAAAAGTCCTGGTTTGACTCGAATTCCACCTGATTTCAGTTAGCTATGAATACACACCAAATGCACACACACCCATCATATTTTCTTAGATAAGTGATCAATAGATATTAATTTCTAGCCTACCTAATATCATAAGACGTTGAATAATGACTTTGCATCACACTGGGAAAATTCCAAAAGATTTTATTTAGGACTGAATTAGACATGATATGGTATTTTCCATATTCTACTCCCAGAACACTGAACTGATATAATTCTCTCACATCTCTAAGTGGTGGCCTTAGACGGTGGGTCACCATCCCTGTTTAGGGGTAAAAACCCATCTTTCTCCGCCATGCCACTCACTCTGAAGAGCACAGCTGAATAATGCAGTGGGAGTCAGCAGGCCAGAGAAGATTGATATAATTGATGTGGATGAAAATGATTGAATCCACTCATGGCATGAAGAGTGTGCTCACGGCAGGGGGTTTCGGCTGACCCGGCTGACCCTAAAAGTCATCACCCCTCTCCTGTAATCCCTCTTGTCATTTTATTCACAAAGATGGAGTGATGAGATACTTTTAATAGGTCGCTATGTCTCCTGGTCTTTTGTGTATGTGTGCGCACACCGGTGGTATTTTTCACAAAGCCCTGGGTGTAATGGAGGCTAATGACTCTCAATGGCTCTGGCCGATACTTACCGAGAGGTCAAGTTTCCGACAGAGAGCCTCATCTTCTATGAGGATCTTTTTTAGTGGTGATTACCTCCTGGAGTTTTGAGAAAAACAGTGCTTAAAGGGCCATATTAAAAAATAGTGCCTATGTGTTGTTTAACAACAGGAATCTTGGTAAGACATAAAATTCTTTTACGCAAAATAACAATATATGGATTTGTTGAATTTGATTGAGCGTTTTAGTAATATTAGATCAGAAATTGTATTGTACACATGTTTAATGGATACAAAAAGCCTTTCAGACATTTTATGAAGGTTATGAAGCTTCAAATTAAGACATACTCCCACACTTGCGCTTCTTCTTGCCTTTTTAACACCTTTATATAAAAGTAAGGAAATGATCAAACACACAGTGACCTAGCTTTAAATGGCCTCTCTTGTATTTAATTCTAGCAATTAGCAGTTTCCCATTAGAATCACCATCAGCTAATAAGAGTCTATTTGGGTTAAACAGCATAACTCTTTAATCAAAGGGCATTTTGCACATGACAGCTTCTCTGAAGGCTTTGTATTCATTCAGACAGCTGAGAATTCCACCTCATTTTGACTGATGTGCATCACACCTTCACTTTTTGACTCATGCATCTTTTATTTATTTATTTTCACGTCCTGCTTCGTTTCTCCTACCCGCATACCTTGTTAATGTGGTTCTTTATCAAAGGTCGTTGAGATTAATGAAGTTTAATTGAGGTCTTTTTTTTGTCTGCAGAAGTTTAAAAAAAACAAAACAAAATCTGACTGACATTATGTTAGGATTTTAGTAGCAAATTAGTTTTTGTTTTCTTTTTTTTCCTCTGTTCTAATGAACATATGGCATGTCAGTCATAATTAGGAACCTTTAAAATACAAAGCTGCAGATGAAAATAAGGGGATTTTAAAAGTTGTATTAAAGCTGCAATAAAAATAACACAAAGTTTGGATTTTTTATTTTAAAAATCAGTTATCTATTAAAATCCATAAAAAAAAAGTTACAGCATATTGTTCATATAATTACATGTATCTAACATTCTATTCCAGTGCTTGTATGTATGTAACACCTGGATAACATCTGCCACTATGTCATCAGGATGGCCACTCACCTTAGGGCTGACACGAAAGGTTCTCAGAGATGACCTCATAACTTACACTATTGGGAGGAGTGATGTTATCCTTCTAAAATCTGAAGAAAGTACATGGTGACGCACAGACATCTGAAGCACCGAAGATTCCTGGAGTGGTACAAATGTGAATAAGGCAAATGAAGGTTAGCACTGTCGCCTTGCACCTCCAGGGGTCCGGGTTCGATTCCCCGGCCAGGCTCGAGTCCCGTCTCTGTGTGCATGGAGTTTGCATGTTCTCCCCGTGCTTGGTGGGTTTCCTCCGGGTACTCCGGTTT
>JAQQZS010000021.1:7096561-7107372 GCA_030068045.1 Platyallabes tihoni | reverse complement strand
GCTACACTTCGTGTCTACACTTCATACTCATACTCTGTACTGTGTGCAAAGCGCGCATGCTCAGTGCAAACAAAACCAATACACCACCGAGCGAATGCTCCCTGCGCACACTCTGCGAATGAGAGCGCCACTAATGTAGTGGAGTGGTATTGCACTTTATTCTAGAACAGTAAAAATATCAAAATAGAAAAAAGCATGTTCCCCGAGGTCAAACGCGCCCCCCTTGACGGGGGGCACGCCCCACTATTTGAGAAGCACTGTTCTAAAGGCAGTTGAACATTTTTTTTCTTTATAATTTTTTTTACACACAGCATACTCAGCCTTGAGTGTCTGTGCCTATGTGCATGCATGCGTTTATGTGTTAAGGTGTTGGTATGTCAGAAAAAAAGTCGTTTTTTTTTCCAACACACTTTTTAGCCTTGACTGTCTTCTTAGCTACTTTTTTTTTTTTTTTTGCTTGCGCTATTATTAGATGTCTTGAAGAGTTTTAATTACACTTGCTCATTGACTCATTGTCTCCAGACAGGAAGAGTGTGTTAGCATGTTTTGATTGCATTGCGCTGGGAAGAAGATTCAGCTCGGTTTGAGACCGAGGAGATAATTGAAAAAGCACTGTGTTGTAACTTGAAGATTTAACAGCTGCACTTGAGTCACTTAACCTGAAGAATGCTGTACTCTTAAGAAAGTGTAGTAACACTGTTTAAAAAGACATTTACCCCGGGACTTCTCGACACATTCATAAACGGTGGAGAAATATATGTATAGTGATGATATGGATGATAGAAAAGAGTGGAAAGTCAAAGAATGTCAAAACTTAGTGTGAACTGATGTTCAACGTTTTAACTTAACAATGATGGCTGACGTCTCCTCATTTAAGTTATTTAAGTTATTTGTGACATACAATGTACATCACTGCACAATGAATTTCTTTCTTTGCATATCCCAGCATAACTGGGTCAGAGCACAGAGTCAGCCATGATACAGCACCCCTGGAGCAGATAGGGTTAAGGGCCTTGCTCAAGGGCCCAACAGTGACAACCTGGCTGCACTGGGGCTCGAACCGCCGACCTTCCGATCATTAACTCAGAGCCTTAACACACTGAGCCACTATACTATTATGAGTTCCTTTTTTTTCTCTTTCTTTTTTTAACAACATGTTGACTAAGCTTTAAATCATCACCTGTGCAGTATCTTTTCAATTCCATTAGTTCGATTAGATCAGAATATTTTATTGCAAATGGAAATTAACCACCACTTTAATTAAAGAAATGATTTGAAGTTGATTTATTCACGTCACAAAATGTGATAGAGCAGGATCATACTCTGAAATTCATGAACATGCAGTTAGCAAAGACACTTTAAAATCATGCTAGATAAGAATCATTTGAAGGCAATCTTAAAGAACATACACCAATCAGCCATAATATTTACTCACTCACTCACTCACTCACTATAACGCTTATCCTGTACAGGGTCACGGGAAGTCTGGAGAATAGCCAGGGGGACTCAGGGCACTAGACTGGTACACCCTGGTTGGGGTGCCAATCCATCTCAGGGCCCTACCATAGAATTACAACACAAGACATTGTGCTCAGTTTTGTGTAGGTGCTCTTTGTGCTGCCTGGGCAGCTCTGGCCAATTGGGGCATGACTCCACAAAACCTCTAGGGGTTTGTTGGCAATGGATCATTTGGGTGCTGTGTTTTGGGGGTGGGCTCTCCATGGATCAGACTTGTTTGTCTGGTGCGTCCCATGGGTGGTTGATTGGATTGGGACTTGGGGAGATTGGAGGCCAGGTAGGTGGTCTATTCTGCTGGACCCTGTGCATGGTTTGCTGTGGAGCTTTCTTGACTTTTTTGGTCCATTGGCTTTTCTGTGGGATCGGACCAGACAGGCTCACTCGTATCACTCGATCCCTTGAATGAGCCTTGAGTGCTCGAGTGATACAATTGTCACAAGTTCACGGTGAAGGCAGATACAAGTGTAAATCATTCATTAGGTCTAGTGCAAACAAATCTTTCAAAGAAACTAAATACAAGCCAGAAACAGTACTGCAGCACCCATGATAACAAGTGACAGCTACAAAAACCAAAGCTTGACAATGAGGCAATCTAGAACATGAATATGACAATGAGACAATCTAGAACATGAATAGTGCTGTTAACAAGGCCTATTGAGACCCAGGTGAGAGTGATTAGTGAGACAGGTGACACACAAAGTGATGATGGGTAGTGTAGTTCTGTGCCCTTTGGCACTACCATGCAAATAGTCTTGTTAATTCCTTATTTATAGCTATAAGACTCAACAACTGTTGTCACATTAAGTCAATATTAAGAAAATGTATTTTCTCATTATCTCTTTATTTATGAGAAGAAATCAATGATTCAAAACAACCCTGAATACGTGATCTCTGGTAGAAAACGCAAAGACTGTGAGCACACAAAAATACATGAACAACCATGTGCCTCCATGGTGCTACCCAGACGACTTAATACAGTATCTTACTAAAAACAATGAACTAAAAGGGCATGCTGCTGGAACATGTGGTTGTACAGTATCTGGGATAAATGTTAACTCCTAATACGAGCCTTTAAGGTTATAGACGATCTATGTATTCTAAGGCTAATAATAAAAAGATTTTTCATCCGATCAAGTCAAATCAGGACTTTTGATTGTACAGAATGACAGAACACATAGAACATTTCTCTATATAATCTCCTGCTACACTAATGCACTTATCACTAGCGCTTGGACACTATCAAGATAGAAAGTTTTCTCAGTATGCCAGAACCATGATTGGACTGCCCGCTACATGTCTGAAATTCTTGCCTCCCAAGAACTCCTTTAATGGCCCAAACATATGGAAAAGGCTTGACACAAGATCAGGAAAGTATTATCATCATCACAAGTCCTGGTTTGACTTGAACACACCTTGTATATTGAAGGATTATGTTATGTATGATTGATTTTAAGGAGCGGCACATTCACAAATGCTATTATTCTGTCTGTGCTGTACTGTACCTGTAACACTACACTAAGTGCATGTACAATCTCATGCTGCAAAAAAAAAAAAAAAAAACACTTGTTGGGATAATGCTATAGAAACCCTCCGGTCTTGTCATATATATGAAGTAACTCTTTTCCTTTCACAGTAAGAGTAAGCTTTGCATCTCTCCACCAGGCGATGAATCTCGGCTGGCTAGCAGTTTCTCAATAGCGGCGTTAAGGACGAGTTCTGTGCCATAAGCTGAGTTATAATAGAGGCTATAAGTGCATCCAGCTAAACCAAATGTCAACGTCTCTCCCATGGGCCTCACACAATAACCATCTGTTTTTTTCTCCTGTCGAGATTTTTCGCCGACAAACCAGTAAACACAAAGCCACGTCTCTCTGCATGCTTTTACTGTCAGCGTCTCCATAGAAACCAGAAGAAAAGGAGTAAAATCCTATTCGACCTCTTGAAAAATCACCTTTCATATCCGAGATTTAGAGAAGCACAGGAACAAAGCAAGGAATGAGAGTCCAGCGGTTCTTCACATGTGGAGTGCACTTTTCCAACCAGCTTAATGGTTACCTTTCTGGTTCCTCCTGAATGGAGGCATGAGCAGATGTGTGCAGAGTACAGAAGCCGTCAAAGCCAGGCGCCGCGTACACATGTACTGTAGGATTGCTTATTAGAACGAATGGGAACACACAGGCTTTCTTTGCTTATCTACAGTATGTGTTCAGGAATCAGTGATTTCGTTTTACACCTATTGCTTTAATTCTATGAGGAGTATTAAGTGTGCTTAATCAAAGTGGTTCAATGAGTTCAGGTAGAAGTTGTTTATGGTGTTATCAATGGGATTTTCAATGATGCTTTTGAATAGCGGAGGTTCTTGTTTTTCTTGTAACCTCTTTTGAAAGTGAAAACCCATTTAGAAGCTTTTTTTCAGACAGCAGAAAGGGGAGGATATTGAGTTTTGGTGAGATGAAACTCAAAATACTGTAACTTTAGATTTAATTCAGGTTGCTTTAACATTTACATTTACAATGTGTACCTCCAAATTTTTTAATCCATTGGTTATCATTTAGAAAAATCACTTTCCCACCTCTGGATCTGTTTCATATAAACAGCATACTGTAACCACTTCACTGATTTATTTTTATTTTTTTTTTTTACTTTTCTTAGCACTGATCAGTGGTTTGGATGACGTTCTCATATATAGTTCATATATATACGTATTTGACTGGACATACAGTACCAGGCAAAAGTTTGGACACAAATTTGGATTTATTTTTCTGCATTCTAGAACAATATTCAACAACAACAATAACAACAACAAAAACAGTAAATTTTTATTTTAAGACATGGAAGTCAGCTGTTGTCAAGTGCATTTGCAAAACCCATCAAGCACCATGATGAAACTGGCTCTCATGAAGACCTTCCCAGGAAAGCAAGACCAAAACTTACTGTACCTCTGCTGCAGAGGAGAAGTTCATTTAAAGTCACCCGCCTCAGAAATCAATGATTAACAAACAGCACCTCAGATTAGAGCCGTTATGAAGGTTTACTGAGCATAAGTAGCAGATATACATCTCACTATCAACTTTATAAAGGAGATTATTACATACAGTATTTTGGACGCCTTCAGTATTGTTTTGCAATGTAGAAAGCAAAAAGACCACGGAATTAGAAGGTGTTTCCAAACTTTTGCTTTGGACAGGTACCCAGTCCGGGAGTCCCCTGGGACAGGCTCCATGCCCCTTAGTGACTTTGTGCAGGATAAAAGCTATAGAGAGTGACTGAATTAATGGATTGAGATTGCTTAAAATGAAAAAATCAATCAATAAATAAACAGCTTCTAAAACAGCATGGGCAGTATAGGCTATGTTACATACTGACCCTAAAGGCATGTGAAAATAACCCACAGGGGTCTGCTATAGGCTGGCATTGCCAATCGTGGTGTGAAATCCTGTGTAAAGAGTAAATCTGTTCTGCCCCGAGCAGTGTAAACAGTGGCCCAGCACTGTTTGCTTGTTGACACTGACTACAGTGCATGCATGTCAGCCAGCCGAGTCCAGAATGTAAGCTGTTAAACAGGTTGTTTATGCTATTCCTATGTATCCGAAGCCGAATCTCTGCTCCGAGGCATATGGATTTCAAACACATGGTCCGGCTTTGTGCCCTGCTGCAGGGAAAGGCAGGAGGAGGAAGCAACACGGGACAGTTATGACTCTCTGTCAGTCATGCATGAAAAACAACAACAACAGAGGCCTGGGTCATGCTGACTGCAGGGAAACAGCAAGGGGGGAAAGGCGGCTTATGGACAAAGCGTGGTACCGTTAGAGTCTGCGAGTAAAGAAAGCTTCATTATCCTCTCCAACCCACCACCCACAGCCTCTCAGCCCACGGCTGCGAGCTAATCAGAGTGCCTCTCTCCAGGTATTTTTCATCCAGGGATGGAATTTTAATAAAACCAGCACTGTTGATGAATCAAGTAGGGATAAAGTCTGAATAATGGGATAAAGTGATTATATTTCTCATCATTAATAAACAATTACATTTCAAGCCCATCTAACAGCAAAATAAAATCCTAAGGAGCAAGCCTGAGGTGACAGGTGCAAGAGAAAAACTTGGGTAAAGTAAAGCCCTTTACTTTATCCACTTGAAACCATCCTTGACAACCGAAGAAACTTTTCAAAGCACCTGTAGAAATCATGAACTGACTTGGGACTTGGGGTGAGTTAGTAGTCTGAGCAGGGTATAGTAGATTACTATATTTGCAATATATTTATGGCGGGTGTTTCAGACTGTATTCAGAAAGGGCCATTGTGGGTGCAGGTTTTCACTCCAACCAAGGAGATACCACAAAAACAACAAATTAAACAAGTGGAATCAGGTGTGGCCTCTGCTTGTTTGGATTTAAAACCTGCACCCACACCAGTCCTTTCTGGATTAAGTTTGAAATCCACTAAAATTTGCAGGTCACTATCCACAGCGACTTACATTTTACCTCATTACACATATGAGCAGTTGGGGGTTAAGGCTCAAGGGACCAACAGTAGTAGCTAGGTGGGATTTAAACTTGGGAGCCTAAAACCTCTTTCACGTAGCTTCCACTGCCCCTATCTACTAAACATCAACTATGAACTGTGGTGAGCAGAAAAAACATCTCCTAGCTAGCAAGGGGAAAAAGTGTCAAGGAAAAACGCCTGGATATGACATGAGGAAGAAACCTTGAGAGGAACCAGACTCAAAAGGGGACCCATGCTCATTACAGTAAGTATAAAACCATAAAAACTACAATAAAACAATTCCTGCTACAATATATCTTTGTACTGTAAAGTTGAAAGTTAAATATACCAGGAAATGTGTTTGAGTTGATGTAAGGCACACTTTGTTGATGAGTCCAGTCACATCACAGCCCAACACAAAAAAAAAAAAAAAAACTGTACACATCAGCCAAGTAGATGACCATCTTCATGATCCTCAGTCACCACAATCATCCCAAAGCAGACCACATGGACCATCCTCAGCACTAACCAGAGGCCTCCAAAAATTGAAAACTTCAACCAGAAGTTGTGCACCAGGATGCATTAGACTCTGTCTATTTGATGAGAAGGTGTCCTGCACAGAAGAATGACTTACTTGAAAATCTGATAAAGAAAATCTAGCCTCATTTGACTCATTTGAGTTTGTTTGCTTTGAATTTAGAAGTTCAAATGGCTCCAGTTTTCAAGGAACTGTCCTGTCCTTGAGAAAACGGATCTCCATTTGCATATCAGTGAAAATGCTAATTAAATCTGGTTCAGGAATTTTCAAACAACAGCCATAATTAATATGATGTGGTGCCATTTAGATCGATTTATCCAGCCGTGTCTGAGCTGAGCGTCTACTTCTTCTTCTTCTTCCCCTCTGAGAGAGACTCCAGTGGGAACTGCGTCTCCGTGCTCATGACGCCTCTCAAATGAAACATTTACAGCCATGTCCGGCATGAGGGCCACGCTGGTCTATGTCTCAAAGGCAATTAGAGAGCTTAATTCTCTCTGATGCTGCTGTGGAGCTGGAGAGGATGAAAGAGCCTCCACTGGGGCTGATCGTAATGCTGTGCTCATCATGTTTTTGGTGGCATACTGACAAACGGAAAGTCTTATGCTCTAGGGTTTGTGTCACTCTGTCAGGACTTATATTCTCGAGCCTTTTACTCCTCTGTCCTCGCTCTATAGAGTGGAGAATTATTATCTCCTCTTCACATGTGGGAGATGTGGGACCCTGTCCAATTAAGCAATAGAGTATGTCAAATAGCTACTTGTTGACAGCTTTGGAGAAAAATAATCAATGCGGTTTGCATGCTTCAGGTGAGCCGCTTTAGCCTTTCTTCTTCTTCTTCTTAGCCGGCAGAGAGAGAGAGAGAGAGAGACAGAGAGAGAGAGAGCGAGCTGGTACAATCCCAAACACACCTCACTGACCTTGTCACAGGAGGAGGTTTGAAAGCACATGCCGTTATATAAGCTGTCTGTAGAAAGACAGTTGCAGCATCCGCAGTGGTCCAGACGAACTCGCTGACCTCTACATGCATCTTTCCCTCCCTCTGGGCTCGTCTACCTGAACGAGAGCGGATTAACATGCCGGCTGGGGAGGAGGTGTGAACAGCGCTTCTGATAAAAATACACCGCGTCTATACTTGCTTGCATTTGTCTTCAGCTTTAAGAGGATTTTCATTTGAGAAGTAGAAGTAAATATGTGATTCTGTAATAATATCGCACTGGGGTTGTGCATTTGTAATGAATAACACTATAGGTGCAGTTATTCATTTAAAGATGTAGTATATTCTGGAAGACTATACAGTATCATTTATTTTCTTAATTTAGAAACAGATAGGCATACAAAAGGAAGTGTATCTAATTTTTCTAAGATAACAATAAAGCAAATATAACGGAATTAAACTTATTTCTAGACCAAGTTCAATTTCAAGCTTCAGCTAGTGGCTGGGATAAATTTTAATAGATTTAACATCATTTCACATGCAAAGGTGTAAATATATATTTTTTAAACCATAATTACAGTATCATGTGTTGGCATAGTTTCCATTTTACAATATAATAAGATGGAAGAGCAAACAATGATGTTATCTAAAACCAGGGATCTAAGTTGCTGCATCATCATCATCATGTATTACATAACGTGTACCAAATATAAAAATAACATATTCAGCAATGTTTCCATTGTTGGACATTTAGAATTGGTCAAACAACAGGTGGGTGATGGTGAAGGACAATGCGGAGAAAGAGAGAGAGAGAATAGGAGGAGGAGTAAAGAGCACAGCAGGAGCCCAGGCAGGACATTGCAAATAACTGTGCAGTGGAGCTTCTCTTTCCACACTGTTGTTGATTTGGAAGGCGCATGCTGCTCTTCAGGAAGCATGGAGCTCTGGAATGCTTCTGTTTTCCCCCTGGCCACCACAGCTGTTTCCTCCCATCAGCCCCTGCAGGAGTCCAACACATCACGCCCAGCTTACAACTCACATACAGACTGACATCTCTCTCTCTCTGTATCTCCCCACCTTATTCCTCTGTCATGAGGTCATTTTCAGATCTTTTGTCTTTGATAACAATATGCTGAAAGGTTAGAAACTGCTGGACACTAACTAAAGAGTAGCAAATAATCATCATCATCATCATCATCATCATCATCAATTGGTAACTAATTGGTGACTAATGAAAATAAAAATTTATTCAATCTTACATGACTACATGACATCCCAACATGACTGCGCACCAGTGCACAAAGCAAAGTCCATAAAGATGTGGACGAGCGAGTTTGGTGTGGATGAACTTGACTGGCCTGCACAGAGTCCTGACCTCAACCTGATAGAACACCTTTGGGATGAATTAGAGTGGAGACTGTGAGCCAGGCCTCCTCGTCCAACATCAGTCTCTGACCTCACAAATGCGCTTCTTGAAGAATGGTCAAAAAGTCCCATAAACACACTCCTAAACCTTGTGGAAAGCCTTCCCAGGAGAGTTGAAACTGTTATAGCTGCAAAGGGGATGGGACCAACATCATATTAAACCCTATAGATAAACAGTAACATTGCTGAATATGTTATTTTTATATTTGGTACACGTTATGTAATACATGATGATGATGATGATGATGATGCAGCGACTTATTTCCCTGGTTTTAGATAACATCATTGTTTGCTCTTCCATCTAATTATATTGTAAAATGGAAACTATGCCAACGCATGATACTGTAATTATGGTTTTTAGAAAAAAATATATATTATTTTTATAATTATTTATCATATTACATGATGCAGTTTTTGTTTTATTAGGTTAAAGAAAGAAATAATTTATATAATAAGAGGAAGTAATTTGTTTCTTGGACATTCCGTGTGTCCTATGAATGGACAAAGCACATGGCATTCTTTAGAATTTGTCAAAATGCAATTTCAAGGTCACATTTTTTTGACCCTGTTTCACAACACGTGTAACTCATAGCATAACAGAAATAAACTGAGCTCCAACGTTCTAACATGAGTCAGCCATTAAAAGCTTTTATGTCAACAAGAAATATGTTATGTAAACGCAACATAAAATTGATGAAAGGAAATTTGTGATATTTATGATAGCCGGTGCCTGCTGGAACAAGCAGTTACAAATGTTTATGTACGTTATATGTCAGTCATGACGACAGTTATGCTGGTGTCACGTACTGAAGGGCCGTCACTCCTACTTTTAAGCATGAATACATTAATCCAGTGTGGTCTTCGGTGTTGTGGCTCGAACCCTTCTCTCACACAGCACTCATGAGGTCATGTTTAAGAGACACTTAGAAAACAGCAGTCGACAATTGTGTGAAAGTCCAGGCAGCACTTATTCAGTTAAGTGCAAAAAAGTCTTGTCCTTCATTTTCCTTAAAAATTAAAGCAAAAAGGAAAGGAAAAAAAAACTGATCCTCCTGGGAGTGCTGTGGGCTTTCCAGCTCAGCTTTAATTACTGGCTTCTCTTCGGGTCCAAAACCCAAGCCGTGTTTTTGTATCTGGGAGGACGTTTGATCGCTGTCACGATGTGCTGGGACTTGTATGACTCGGTTATCTTGTTTTTTTTGTCTAACCGGTTTTCCGTCTTTCTTTCTGTCTGATGTCCGAAAAACACCGTAGGTTGCGTGTCTGTGTCTTACTCACTGGTTATCCCAGAAACAGCAGGCCACAGAGTCTTATTTTCATCAAGATGTTGTTTGAGTCACTAAGTCGGAGTTTTCTGCTTTTTCAGTAAAACGTGACAGTAGTGTTTGCTCAGGCTTACAGTAAGAGCCCTCCAGAGAGGCAACTAGATTCTGAGATCATGTCCATGGAGATATAAGCCAGGTTTAGCCTCTCTGATTGTCTCATGTGAGACACTTTGCTAATTATCACCACACTGTTTGGTTGATGGAGGTTATGGCTTTTCCCAAATAGAGAAGATTATTGCTCATCAAAGCTCTATTGTTCAAGACGGAGACTGAAATAGTGACACACACAGTTTACCGTTGAGCACAATTAGAACCAGGCCTCTTCTTATAGCATGAACACAGTAAATGAATAAAAGCCTTTTCTTTCTCTTCATTTAACTTTGTATATATATACAGTGGGTACGGAAAGCATTCAGACCCTCTTAAATCTTATACTCTTTGTTATATTGCAGCCATTCGCTAAAATCATTTAAGTTCTTTTTTTCCCTCATTAATGTACACATAGCACACCATATCGACAGAAAAACACAGAATTGTTGACATTTTTGCAGATTTATTAAAAAAGAAAAACTGAAATATCACATGGTCCTAAG
>JAQQZS010000021.1:6975686-7007841 GCA_030068045.1 Platyallabes tihoni | reverse complement strand
GTGCTGCGGGCTCCCCTTTTCCCTAGACAAAACCCCCATACAGCTCTTTCAGGGTGCCTAATGGATGTGGATTTGAAGAGGCTTTGGCAGAGACTTCACACTGATTCATGTGCTTCACTTCCTTCATTTTGTACCTTTGTGTTTTTTTTAAAAGCTTTCAGACATGACTTCTTTTTGGGTGCGCCAATGGATATTAATTAGCAATTCATTTCTATTCGAATGATAAAACATGCAAAAACATGAGCGATGGTCATGTCACCCCTGGAACCCTCGTTTTCTGTATTTTTCGTATCCAGAAACAGGAAGCTGGCAATATTTTTATGTTCTGCCTTTTTGAGAAATTTCTGTCTTGTTTCATACAAGAAGAATATGAGGCATAATCGCTTGGCTAAACTCGAAATGCAAATCAGAAACCTAGTAGTTTAGTTGATAAGTTTATACAGCTGATACTGCTTTATCTTTCCAATATTTACAATGAAAACAAAAATTTTAGTTTTTTAAGAAATAATACTAAAATATATACTATGCTACTTTATAAAGTAGCATAGTATATATATAAAGTAGCATAGTATATATATTTTTTGTTCAAATTAGTATTTAAATCCAAATGTACAATTACAGTATATTTCAAGGATTGAGTAAACATTAATCAATGCACAAAAAATATATTTTGGATAAAATGTTAGCTCTGTTTAATGCTTGACTCTAAGTGGTCGTAAGCTGTTAATTCCTCACTCACTTACTGCTTATCCTGTGCCGGGTCGCAGGAGGCCTGAAGACTATCCCAGGGGACTCTGGGTACAAGGTGGTTACAGAATGCCAATCTGTCACAGGTCACACATAGACACTACAGGTAATTCGGAAATGCCAATTATCATGTCTTTGGACTGTGTGAGGAAACCGGAGTACACGCCAAGCACTGGGGGAGCATGCAAACGCCATGCACACATACCGAGGCTGTAATCAAACTCTTGACCCTTGAATGTGCGAGCCACAGTGCTAACCATTACCCCACTGAGCTGCCCTAGTTGTTGATTAATTTTCTTAAAATCATTCAGCAAGTGTGTCGTAATTCTATATTCTGTATGTGTAATTGGTCTACTCAATGTCAGTGGTTTAAGAAGTGCTTAATTCTTCACGTTTTTTTTTTTTTTTTTTGGTAAGGAAATGTATTTTTCATATTGTAATAATAATAATTCTCCAGTGTCAGTGCGTTGGAATGGCAAGAACTAAAAAAAAAAATCTGACTTTTTTTTTTTTTTACATGTTCCAGAACACTACATTTAAGTTTAAATAGAAAAAAAAATAGCATATGTAACGTTGGGCTGATAATAGTAACATCACATCTCATCAGGAGACACAACACCACCTTGTTGATTACTTTTCTATAATAGCACACACTCCCACAGTGTTTTATTGCTTACTTCATACTGAAGTGTATCATCTGTGTCCATTTACTAGTGGAAAATATGACTGCTGAGAATGGAATCTAGGATTTCCCAGGCATCCTATGGGGACGTTATTTCTGACAAATGGGATGCATGGTGGGGTTTATCTATAGAATGGGTCAGGAGCATGCTCTCAGTGAAGATTTATAACCAGATATTGGGGGAAAAAACAGTTTTAATTAAAGCATGTATATTAATAAATATCATGATTTGACTGATTGTAATTAAACTGTATATAGAAATAAAGTTGGATTTTTGTAACCCAACTAGTTTCATACTGGTAGGACTTTTTTCTTTTTTTAAGTCTGTAAAGAACGTAAAAGCACTAAAGTATTGTGATAGACACTTGCATATTTAATCAGTCTAGCACTTAAAGCCATATGCTGTAATCCACTCCAAAGCTGTTTTGAGTGAAATGACAATTCTTGCCCAGCTCCCAGTGGTGCAGAGTGGCAGAAAACAGCAGGTTGGGAGACAAGGTGAGACATAAAAAGATAAATGTGGTGTGAGAGAGACGGCGGGTAGCCGTAGCTGTCAGCTACATGAGTCCGGTGATCATATTACTCCAAAATGAATAATAATAATAATAATAATAAAATAATAATCCAAATGCTTAAAAAATACATTAGCGATATACATGCTGCTTATGCATGACTGTATTGCGTACCCCATGCTGAGAGTGAAGTATGCATCTTGATCGGTGCTTTGATTAGACCATGAGAGGATCATGAAGATTAAAAGCAATTTGTGATGAAATGGAAGTGCATCCATTTCTCCGAGAATCATTATTACAAGCCAATATCGCAGCATTGCACGTCGATGTCGGTTTATATTTAGCAGCCTGCTGACTGCTTATTTAACTCATATTAGTTCAGAGATTTTAATCTGCCTTCCAACAATGCAGTGGTAACATTGCCAAAACATCACTTGACCGTGTTTCAAATTACTCTACAAGCGCCTCCAGTAATTTCTCTCTCTCTTTTTTTTTCTTACTTTTATCCAAAACACAGCATGACTTTATGCCTTTAAAAGCTCACAGTTTAATAGCGGAGGTTAAGAACGTAGTAGTTTTGGAGAATGGATTCAAAAACCTTTTATTTTAGGAGTCCAGGGAGGCCAAGGTGTTACTACAGGCTTGAGAGTGTTTTATAGCTGAGAATGTTTAAAAAAAAAAACCTTTGGAGGTACAGTATAAGTAAAGCAGCAGGGAGAAAGGAGAAAAAGAAGAAAACGGGGAAAAATATATTTTTTGTAACTATTTGCAATGTGGAAGGATCTACAGTTTAGAGTGGCTGCTTTTTACACTTCATGGGAGTCATTGAATTAGTGGTTTAACACATTGCCTTTGTCTGTATGGTGCTCCAGATATCTGTATCTTGAAGTTTTTCCCCCTCTATAATTAAATACTGTATAACCGACTGCAATCACTGGAACAAACCCAGAGGAAGAAATCCCAACACTGTCAGCTGTGAGTCCACTGGATCCCAGTTCCAATGCACTCATCTCTAAAAAGGGGTCTGTTGAACTGTGTCAAGTCCCTTGAGTTTGTCATTTCTTTCAGTCATTTATCCTCCAGAAGCTCAAATCAGAATGTCATAAGTAAGATTCCCCTCACTGGTGTTCAATGGATCTGTGTCAATGAATAATCTTTTTCAGATTCATTCAAAAGTTCAACATTTGAGTCAGTGAATCTTTTCAGGCTTGACCAAGAAACGCTCATCCTTCTGTACTTAAATAATCAGATCACTCGTTCCCAAGTGAGATTTCCTTTAGGGGATCACTGTTAAAGTCAGAGGCGGCACGGTGGTGTAGTGGCCTTGCACCTCCAGGGTCCGGGTTCGATTCCCAGCCAGGTTCGATTCCCGTCTCTGTGTGCATGGAGTTTGCATGTTCTCCCCGTGCTTGGTGGGTTTCCTCCAGGTACGCCGGTTTCTTCCAACAATCCAAAGACATGCAGATTAGACTAACTGGTGTTCCCAAATTGCCCGTAGTGTGTGAGTGTGTGTATGTGCCAAGTAATGGATTGGCACCCTGTCCAAGGTGTACCCTAAGCCTCCTGGGATAGGCTTCAGGCCCCCCGCGACCCTGAATACAGGATAAAGCGGTATAGACGATGAGTGAGTGAGTGTTTAAGTCAGTTATCCTTTCGGTCATGTCCAAGATTGACGCTCCTGTCATTCAGCAGATCAGTGAATCTCTCCTGTAGCGTTCAACGTGACAGTCTTTGAGTCTTTAATCCCTTGTCACCAAGATTTGTTCATAGATCATTTAGAGAATCTCTTGGTCATAAGGGAGATTTGCTTCTCAAGCATTCAGCGAGTCAGTGATTGAGATTTGATCATGTATTGTTCAGTGGATAAGTGAACCTCTTCCTCATGAGTAAGTTAATCCTTTTGCACTTTCGTCTAGACGATATACATAGAGAATATTTTTCTAGACATGAAATCACTTGAGCCGTTGAAAAGATTCAGAATTGGTACAGTTTTGTCAGACATGGATGAAAACCGACTCTGGATGTGAAATTTGTGATAATGATGATGATGATGATGATGATTCACTAGTGCTGATGCTCTAGAATGAAAATTACACAGCAACTCGTAATGTTCTTCCTGCATTTCATTTGTTTTTTTTTGTCACTTCGATAATTGAGTCAAAATTAAAAGCCGAGATATGCATATGAGGCTCGCATTGTTTGCCTGTTAGTATTGACATGCTCTAATTATCAGTTATTAATTATAAAGTGCTAATCCAAATAAAGATTGTACTGTGAATGGATGCATGTGTGTATGTGTGTGTGTGTGCTGTGCTTCTTTTAAGTACAAGCGCCATAAAAACAGGTGTTACAGAGAACGCGCTTTATGAGTTTGGATTTAATTAGAGCAATGAAGTCATTCTTTCTACCATCATCATCTACAAGCTTCCATCACCCTATCACAGATTACCACAAAACCACAATTTATGGGCTTACTTTAGTTTTAGTCTACTGGGTCATCCAAAGTTAACATTTCCCCCTGTTTTTATGTAGCCACCACATTTTATGGTGTTAAATTTATTATTTATTTTTATAAATTAATATTAAATATATAAATTTATTACCATTTTATGGTGTAAAAAACTATTAAAAGTGCCACCACATTTATTAGTCAACTTATTTTTATAAGATGTCTTGATCTATAAATTGCAATTCAAATAATGTGTTGTATGGAAAGGAAAAATTTTGAAAGGGCATCTGTTATGCAAAATTTTCCTTCGACAGATGCATGTATGAATAAATGAAAAAAAAATTGTCCAGGGCTTAAACAAAACAATTAAATTCCTTCCCTATTATGACCTCATATAAGCCTTGTTGTTCAGTTCTATTGTCCTATAGCAGGGCGTGACCAGCAGTAACACAGTTACATAGACACTAAAACACCACATAAAATAAAGGAAGTTGAGGCAAGAAAACTGAATAATCTGAGGTGTATTTCAGTTGGAACATTAACACACTCTTTGGCAAACTTTGAGACCAATATTAACTTATTAAAAAAAAAAAAATGGGACCTTTAAAGTCCATACATGAGTTTTCAATAAATTACAATTATTGGAAGAGTTGTGATGTCGATCTGCTATTTCATTTTGCAGGTCAATCATGACTCTTTCAGTGCTCTCTTTTCCAGCACACCCAGTTTCTTAAGGTCACCATTTATGGGAAAAGCATCATTGATGCACATCCCACCAGAGACTCAGGAGACAACTGAATGAATGTTGCTTCATGTTAATGATACTACTAATAATCATGGATGCATCAATACTATCAAGGATCCATCGGATATGATGAACAGATGACACAAAATGACAGTAATCTGGCCACATTTCATGATTGATGATGTCATTCATAGAAAAGCAGACTGCCAAATGTTTTCTAAAAATATCTAGATGAAGAACTAAAGCAACCTGATATATCATCTTAAATGTAAAGCTCAGATCTACCAGCAAATTAATACGTATGTATATATATATACACACACACACACATACATACATACAGTACTGTACATACACACACACACACACACACACACACACACACACATACATACATACATACATTTTACATTGTTAAATTAATAAATATTTATTTTCTAAAGTATTTTTAAATTTGAATCATCACTTTGGACTTTATCACATGGCCGCTTCTGAAAACTTTTCCGCTTCCAAAGTGAAATGTCTTTTCTCATCCCTGCACCAACACTTTGTCCCGAAGCTCTCACACTCCTGAAACCTGTCAGAATGACAACACCAGGTTTGATCATCTCTTATCAAAGAGAGCTTCCTTCTTCCCACTTTTTTGCCTTGAGGTGTTGAAGAGGGGAAAGAGAAGAACTGTCAGGCAACTATAGAAATGTACAAAGAAAGGCACTGAACACAAAGCTGATCATAAATAGGCAAAATGACGGGTCTACTTTTTAAAAGCTTTATTCTTATATGGAATACCAATGTTTATAATGTTATTCAAATTCATTGGTTTTAAAATGTCCTTATACAATATCTATTGTCTGAAATGTATTGAATTGAGGTGATGATGTGACCGATGGCAGTTTTGTTGTTGCAGTGGTGTTAATTGCTGCAATTTCAAAATTCCCTTCACTATCTCTACCAATGGTGCACTTTCGGAGCATGATCAGCTCCACATTCTTATCCTTAAGCATACCTTTTGTGTTCTTTTCTACCTTCTGTTGCTTGACATTTCTCTTATCCCTCACCATCACCCTGAGGCATATTGAAAGAGTAATGAGGTCCCCTTTGATTGCAGTGATCAAGACAGCTGTTGACATCCTGACAGCTTTCACCATGGTGAAAGGATTGGGTGCTGCAGAACCACCCGTTGCCTGACTGATGAGAGCCAATCTAACCGGGCAGTGCTGTGCGGAGTAGCTAAAACCAGTGTCTATGCTGAACAAGCTACTCAAGAAGATTGACAAACAGCACCGTTGTTCGCCATTGTTCTCTGTTGACAATGCCAAATTAGTTCTCTTCTTTTGCCATGGTAGTCCAAAGGTATCTGGAAAATTGGGTAAGATTAAGATTAAATAATTTGTCATATTCTTCACATATGCCAGGTAAAATGATGAGACCAGAGTGGAGTGTCCAATAGATAACAGAGGGTTAAGGGCCTTGCTTAAGGACTCGACAGTGAAAACTTTGCAGTGACCCATATAGTACTATGGTATTTTTGACAGGATCACTGACATGATACTTATTTGCTAAAACTGTACATGTACCACATGATTCTACTATGGTACATGCTTTTATTCAAAGGTACATGTATATGATTCTATCATGTATGGTAATATGGAATATGTACCAGGATATAGTGAAAAATGTGGTATATATGTTATTGTACTGCCTGTACTCTACCACACCATTAGAATGTACTAACATGTCTAATATGGTACAGTTTGTACAAGCATACCATATTGGATACCTGCTGAACTTAGCCAATGGTAGCCCATGTCGTAGCCAATAAGTACCATGGTATTTAAGTATTGTGGTACACACCATAGTACAATCACAGTACTTACTGAATTGCCACAGTACCTACCATGGTATTCACCAACATATAAGGTGATGCATACTATAGTACTACCATGGTACCTCCTGAAGTGACATAGCACAGTTCTTTCATCTTTTTGGATTATGTTGGCTACACTGTAGTGATTAAGAACAATTCTTTTTTTTTGTCTGGTTGTTCAGTTTGAAAGAGGTACTCTTTGATGCTAAAAGCTATCGAGGCAGAAAAGAACAGAGTGGATGATGAGTGAACAGCAGTGGACAACAGAACAAAAGGATGTGGAGTGCTGACTGGACAAGGCATCATGAAACCAAAAGGAAGGTGAACGATGACAAAGATGCAGCCTAAAAAGCATCAGAGAACATAAGTGCAATGGACATGCACACATAAGCAGGCTAGAGACTCTGATACAGGCTCTAAAAAAAACAAAACAGAGGCAGCGCTGACTGTAATTGCTGCCATGAAATATTGCGCTCATAAAGCGGTCAGTCGGGCCACTTTTTCATCAGCGGCTTTTTGAGAGATGGTCCCTGTGTAAGTGCACACCATATTGAGGCAAATATAACACTTTATTTTCCCATTCCTTCTCCTTTCACTTGCTGTTTATTCTTGTTCTTACAAAGCATATTTGTCTCCATCTCTGCTGGTTGTCGGAAGATGGACGTAATTGGAAGCGTACAGTAATCAAGGAAATCAACGTGATAGAAAAATCTTCTTTTTTCAGTCTACATTCAGTTTCCACTTAAAATGTGAGTCACATCCTCTATTTTTATGAAATGTAATTGTGCCAAGGCAATTGCACTTAAATTATAATCACATTTTTAACAATGTGATGACGCCTTAATATAAAAAATAACAACGGTAGTTTTTTTTAATAATGTACAAATGTAAGTGTTGTGGTTAGTAATGTGTAGTTATCGTGTGCACTACATTTTATTCCTCCTCATAAAACTAGCCATGAGGAGGAGAAAAACCAAAGCCGAGCTGAAAGAAATGTGAAAATTAATTTCGCTAAGAGAACATTTATACTCATTTTTGAGAGAAAATAATAACAATGAAGTTATTTCTCTAGTGACATGCCTAAGAGTCATCTTTTCCTTTGTTCGTTGCATCAGAGTAATTTATTTATTTATTTTGTGTGATTTTTTGGTTTTTTTTTTGTGACTTGATGATGATGTACCGAGCCCAATAAAGAGCTCATGCACGTGGGTCAAACTGCCTCTGGCATATATTTTTTTACAATATGTGCTCGACGTTGGTGTGTGTGTGGTTTGTCACTAAATGACAGAACTAAAAATAAAATAAAATAAATAAAAAAAAAATTATATAGCACCTTTTCGAACAGAAGTTAACGAGGTGCATTACAGGAAATAGTTAATCTAAATACAATAAGAATAGGATACAATAAATATAATACAATTAAATAGAAAGAAAACTGTAATAAAATATAAATTAAATTACAACTGTAATTAAGACACATGGACACCAAGTAGGACCTAATGTATAAGTAACAAAATCCACTATTGACTAAAAGCTAAATGAAAAAGTCTACATTTATAACAAACACTTGAGAAAAAAATGGAGTAGATGATCTAATATTCAAAAGGCAGGTTATTCCACATTCTCAGGTCAGCCATAGAAGTTTCTCCATAACCTCTATTATCCTTCATAATCTGTAATGATCAAAGGGGCTGGATGGAAGATCTAAGTGAACTAGTTACATAGAGAGGCTGCAATCATTTAGCTGGATACTGGGTGTCTAGGTTATTTCATGTGTTATACACAAAGATAAGGAAGGCCCTTATAAAGTTCATTCAAAAACTAACTGGTAGCTCATGTAAAGTAGCCAAAATTGTATGTTAGACAGAACAGGTGGAATTTGGGTGATTAAAATCTCATGAAATGTATTTCTTCTTTCACACCTAGAACTTATTTAATTTAATAATTTGCATTTTTCTTGCTTTTCATCTAGTGCACACTGACACAGGAACAATTTGAAATTGTCAAATGGATTTCAAAATAAAAGTCCTTTTGTGTAACAGTAACACCAATGACATAGATTAAGGTGATTGATATTTATTTCTTATTGTTTCATGTTTTTGGGGGGTTTAACCTTTTTTATTAAATATTGATGTTAAAATATTGTGAATAAGATTTATTTCATGAAGCAAAATATCTTCAAATGAAAAGTATGGTCCCACTTCCATGTATGATCATAGTGACAAGACATTTCCTTGAACTTGGCCTTTAAGTAAGTAAATGTATTTCATGATTAGAAAATATAGTATGTACTTTCAAATATATGCAAGGAATTTGTCTGTTTTGTTAAATTATATGATTTTGGCATCAGCAAAACAAAGTGACAGCACTTTCTAGCATTTTTGTAGAATGACCCATGTTTATTAGCAATCTGCACCACGAATCCTCACATTATAACACAGCGGTGTAGAATCATTAATTCGCATTCAGAAACAAGATTGTTATATTCAACAAACGAAAACAATAATGTATTTGGTGGACTCTCCACATGAGCAAAAAAAAAAAAAAAAACGTGTGTAAATGTTTATTTGGTGACATTTTGGGCAGGAGTAGCTCAGTGGTTAAAACATTGGACTAGTGATTGAAAGGTTGCAGGTTTAAACCCCACCAATACCAAGTTGCCACTGTTGGGACCTTGAGCAAGGACCTTTACCCTCAACTGCTCAAATGGAAAAGAAAAAAAAAACATGCACACACATTATATATATGTTAGGAAAGCTTTGTACTTTGTAGAGCTGCTGTCTTATTAACTTCCAGAAAGTGAAACCACAGTAATTATTACTGAATGTGTTGAAATTACGCTAAACGTCTATGTGATTTATTACATATTAGTGTAAGAGTATGCCTGTTATGGTGGAATTTCTTCTGATTACACCATGAGACAGAGATTTGCAGAGTCTGGCTGTTTAGTGTTCATGGAGTTTTCAGGGAAATTTATGCAATCTTGTGTAATGTAGCAATGCACTTTCCCACCACTAAAAAGGAATAAGTATTTATTCAAATAACCTGAGCTAAGCAGGAGATAAGTGCTTTGTTTCACATAACACTGCAATAGTGAATCAGTTTTTCATGAGCTAGCAGGCTGTGCTGCTGCGTTTAAGGCTCTCGGATATATGCACTGTGCGCCGTATTAGGATTTGAGGATTTAATACCTCAGTTGACCTATTGACTTTACTGCTGTGTAGAAGCTGTGTACAGTACGTATGGTGGTGTTTGAGTCATATGGAGGAGTGACTTTATTAGGTGTGATTCTGAACTTCTACTCATTCCAGCTTAAATGATGGTATAACACCACTTTTTACATTTTATTTTAATTGAATCACAATAACTGTTGGTGAACTAAAATAAAATAAGAAAAACATAAAGATACAAATTAAATAATACTATGTGCTGGTTCAAGTGCTGTTTTAGAAAGTTCTAGATAATAAGGATGGAAATTTGGAGAGAAAAAATTCAACCAGATCTGCAGTGATTACTGTAATAATGACAGCCAGGGGTAATCATTCAACAATGTATTTGCAATACTCTATGGTACAGTAGGTCGAAGTTGATATCAATGCTCATCATCTTCTTATTTGCATGAAGTAAGCCTTGTGTTTGGGTGTGGACTTTCCCATGGCAGGCAATAAGCCTACCGCTGAGAGACCAATACCCCATCATCATCTCAATCTGTTTTTAAAATTTTATTTTTAGTTTTTAAATTTGACAGTAAAATAACATGACAGTTGTATGTTTTATGCTTGATATAGGGAGCTGTGTAAGTCAACCCTGAAAAATTAAACCAATTATCTATCTATACCCAAAGACAAAGAAACAGAGAGAAGTTAAGTTTTATTTTTAGTTTTAATATTTGACAGTAAAATGACATGACAGTTGCATGTTTCTATGCTTGATTTAGGGAGAGATACGCATACACACGCATATAGTATATAGTACCTATAGATACATATAGTATATGTAGATAAGGGATTTAATATTTCAGGGTATATACAGTATATACACATACATACATACATACATACAGAGAGAGAGAGAGAGAATAAAAGAACAGGTCACATGAACAGAAGACTAATAGAACAGGTAGGAGGGAATGATTATAAATAAATAAATAAATAAATAAATATTATGGTTTGCCTTAATATTGTATTACAAATTTACAATTGATAGTTGTTTGCATGACAATTTGCAATGTTAAGATTAGGATGAAGCATCCTAATCACTCAAGCACTCATGCATCAGATTTCAATAAGATACAATGAAATATTTAAAAATTGCTTTATCATGTTAGATCTCAGAATACTAGCTCGGAATTTGGGCACCCATCCAATGAGTAGGAGTTCTGGAGGAAGGTGAACTTTAGATAAAGGTGAAAAAAAATAGGTAGCGAGAGAGCGAGCGAGAGAGAGAGAGAGAGAGAGAGGAGCATAGGATTGCACTCCGATTGCATCAGTCCTCAGTAACGAGATGAGGAGATGCCAGGCTTAGGTGCACTAATAGGTTTTATGCCTGCTGGCTGGATCAGAGGAGGAGAAGGAGGAGGAAGACGGGAGCAGCAGACACATTTGTCCCTGTGACATTCCACGGTCCAATCTTTTTCTCAGTACCTTCACTGCACTCTTTCCGCCCGACTAATAACACCCCCTACCATTCCCCTCCTACCCGACCTATTAGTCTTTTGTACACTTCCTCTCTGACCTGTTCCTTTTGCATTTTGTCCATCACCAGCTCCCTGGAAATAAGACCAATTAATAAGAAGCGGCAATCCCGCCTAGTAAACAGAAAAATCTGGAATGTCAAAGCCGTACCCAAATATGAGGGCACACAAAAGAGATGGAGGGCGGTGAATAGGCGAATCGGCCATTCTGAATACATGTTTGTTTGGGCTGAATGGTGCAACACATTTTGAGCTTCAGAGCCGCGTTTCTTTCATTTCATAAAAAAAGCCAGCAGTAAGAATTTATTATAGTGAAAAAAACAGAATTACATCTCCTTTAATGTGTCAGGGAAACAGTACGTGTCTCCTGTGCGAGACAGATTGGAAGTGGAGCGCTTGCTGTGCCGTCGGTTCGTGATTTATTATTTTTCTGTCATAACGGGACGCCCCGTTCAGATCATCTGCCAGAGTCGCTGGAAACCCCGGCAACAGCAGAAGTTGCTGGAGCGTTGCAGCATCCTCCATCAATTAAGAGCAACATTTCCCTGCCCATTTTTCATAAGATGGCAAAAATTACGTAAACATGCATCATTAGAGTGAAAGCTGACCTAATCCCGTACAGCTATTGATCCAGTGTATAGCAGCTGGTCTCTTTGAGTTCACAGCCCTTTCAGTTTTCAGTGTGTGAATTAAATCTGTACTGGCGTTCTTGGAGGTCTCTTATAGTTTTTTTTTCAGCTTCTATTAAAAACATATGTAACATGTTCCATGATGAGAAAGCCAGTGGTTTGTGTTAGGCATTAACTGCTCTATTGTAATATCATGAAATAAACTGTCATCAATTTATATGATCCACATATAAGTATAATCTATGTAAGCACATTTCTGGTCTCTTAGGCAACAGAGTCAACAGTGAACTATGCAGAAGACTGATGTAATATACTTAGGTCATTTGTTTTCGCATTGCGGTGAGGAGTATAGTAAACTGAACATGCTTTTTAGTCCATGTAAGGAACTTGTCCATGGTTATGTACAAGCTTTCCATTTGTCAAATGAAAACCTGCAAAATAAGAGTAAATTCTGGCACTGATGGATTATATCATTAATTTATCAGCCGCTTTGCATGAGTTTCCTGGATACAGTATCTACATGGTGGGAATATGCATTAAAATTGGTAATACAGTCCTTATTTCTAATATAAATGTATTGTAACTAATTGTACATGTATTTTATTACATAGAATAATGAAAGCAAATCTTTAAATTTTAGCACCAATGGTGTCAACTAGTTTCCTCAAATGGCCTTGGATGTAATGCGCAGTTTTCTGAAGGTTGTTGCTTGAGACCCTCCTGAATCAGTGCCTTCAAGTCCTCCAGCTACTTTTCTTTTTTATATATAGAGTATATAGTTATTTGATATACAAATAAAAATCATGTAAGCTTTATTTATTCTCATTAGTGTGCTAATAGAATGTGTTTTTAAAGTTAATATGAATAGTTGTTTTCCCCCTCTCACTGGCTTTTCACTTTTTCTTTCTTGTTGATAAATGAATGAATGCATAAATAAGTAGATAGATAAATAAATAAACCCAACTTGTCAGGTTGCTGAGAAATCTTTACAGTATAAATATAACCATGCAAACAATATCTATCAATCTACAAACACAAATACTGATGGCGATGAAAACAAATAAACGTTAGCTATGAGATCAACAGTAAGCGGATACTGTATATGGAAAATAGAATTATGACAATTACTACCATGGCGAAGGATGCAAAATTTCCGATTTTGTTGAAATTCAGCCAATTCAGCTTTAGAAGAAAAAAAAAGCAGCTACATTGGAAATTGGTAGATTTTTATATTGGGACCATTTGAAACTTAAAAGGGCCACAAATAACCAATATTCATACTGAAGCACTGTAACAGGTTATGGTAACTTATTGAGAAATATGTCAAATTAAACAACTGTGCCACCCTTGTAGAAGCACTACATGAGGTAATTTTATAACTTTGGTAATATCATTCATTTTTTTTCTGATTGTAATTTATTTATAAATAAAAAAAAAAACATCTACTATATACTATTGCATGACATCTATTCTCAAAAACATATTTACAACATAAGATGCTGAGGTAAGCATATTTATCAACTCACAACCTAGTTATTCAACAAATTATAAAATGTTAGATACTTTGTGCCAAAGTTCATCAAGTCATATCATATAATTCTTAAACAACCTCCAAATGTGACATTTGATTCAGAAAAGTGTTTGACAAAATTTGAGACTTGTTGAAGATGCTTTCATTGTTTGTGAAATTAAAGTTACAGGAATATGATCTATAAACTCATACCGTAAGCAGTTTGTTGACAAGTGTTTTGACAGATGAGCTGAAACATCTTTTTAGTTGATTACCATCATTGAACCCTACAGTCAGAAATGATTAGGGGTAGAAGACATTTTAGGAAGCTAAGAATCGTTCATTAAAATGTAAAATAAAAATGAATATTTCTCTAACATTCTGTAAAGTAACAAAGGATTTCTAATTACTCTGAACGTCTGCTAAACAGATTCGTCTTGAATGCTAGACAGTGGAAATCCCTTTTCGGCCTGTCTCTTGTGTCGTTGCAGGCGCAACATGCTTAAGCGTTTCGCGAGAGGTGTCTGCCCTGCACCCAAATGCACTTGGTCATGACCTTTGTCAACAATTGGGCCAGAGGGTAAGTCTGATGTGTACATTATTATTCCAAGCACCTTCTCACTGGCATTTGATCAAATGCATGTCCATTTCAGGATGCAGCCATGGGATCTTGTGTCAAAATGTCAACTCCTTTATCTATTTGGAGTGCTAATGCTAGCAATATTTATCGCACATTCATTAAAAAGGACATAAAATTCTGGCTCAGTGCAACTGAAACGATAGGAACTGCTTCAGAGAAAGTCAGTGCCTTAACGCTGATAACTTTCACCACCTGAGCAAACAGACTTTTACATGATTTAAGCAAACAGCTTCTTTCAGAACCTGCCTTATTTCTTATTCTTATTATACCAAACCGTCTCTCCATTGCAGGGATACGTGAATCTGTTGTCTCATGCCAACATTTATTAACATCTCAAAAGGATGCTATTCATTTCTGGGCTCATTCTAAATCATGTTGAATTGGGTTGAATAGGAAAACGTCCAGAATTCATTGGGAAGTGTCCGGGAAACAGGCGAGGTGATAGCGACTGATATACACTGGACTGGCGTACTACTAACCAACATAATTATGAACCCGCCAAGAGAATAGAAATTCATTATTTTAAAATCACTCACTCACTCATTGTCTATACTGCTTTATCCTGTATACAGGGTCATGGGGGGCCTGGATTCTATTCCAGGAGACACACATACACTCAAACACTACGGGCAATTTGGGAACACCAGTTATCCTAATCTGCATGTCTTTGGACTGTGGAAGAAACCCACGAAGCACTGGGAAAAAATGCATGCAGAGGTGGGAATCGAACCCGGACCGTAGAGGTGCAAGGTGACAGTGTTAACCACTAAGCCAATGGCATGCCTTATTTCAAATCAATTTATTGTTATTTTTATAGTGAGTTTGCACCGCAGTTGTTGGTTACACAAGTGAAGAAGGCATGTTAAGTCAACTCACCACCAACTTTGACCAATGACCATTGTTCCCAAAGACCAATCACTGATCACTATTGTTCCTGTGACCAGCTGCTGAGCACACATCGCTGTTCAGACTGTTCCCATGGACCAATCATTGCTGATTTCTATGACTACTCCATCTATCCATCTAGCCTCTGTACTCCAACTAGTGATTATGTATGTATTATGCCAATGGTGATTATGTATGTATATCGTGTATTTCTTCCCATTTTTACAGCCAAGGTTGGACCACCGGTCAAAATTCACTTGCGCGTGTACACACACAAATTAGCCTAATCTGCATGTCTTTGGACTGTGGGAGAAAACCCAAGTACCCAGAGGAAACCCACCAAGCATGGGGAGAATATACAAACTCCATGCACACAGACCCCGAAGCGGGAATTGAACCTTGTCCCTGGAGGTGCAAGGCGACAATGCTACCCACTAAGCCATGATGCCATCTATGACCAATCACTGATCATTTTGTTATCTGTGACCAATCACTGTTCACAATTGTTCACTTTGACCAATGCATATTGTTCCTTTTGAGCAATGATCACTATTGTTCTCAAAGACCAATCATTGATCACTCTTGTTTCAGAAAACTAATCACTGTACGTCATTGTTTCCAGTGACCAAAAACTGCTCACCATTGCTTCCAAAGAACAATCACCAATCATTATTGTTCCCAACAATCAATCAGTTTTGTTTCCTAATGAGCAATCAGTGATCACAGTTGTTCGTCCAAACCATGTACTCATTATGCAATTACTTGCCACTTTTTGCTTTACCATTTTTCTAAATATGCAAACAATCATGAAGAACATATCAAGTGCGCAAATTAGTCCATGGTGACTTTTCTCAGCATGCATTAGCTCCTTTCACCTAAAATGATTCGCCAGTATTGGTTGTGTATACTGTAGGTTCCAGGATGGGAATATTGCAGTAATCATGGTTTCAGCAGTAGTTCTGCAGTATCCACTTGAAATTATCCACCAGATAAGAAAGAAACCTGTCCATAACCTGTTTTTAAGTATCGTAAATCCTTTTTCCATGAAGACTAGTGAAGGTAAGTCAAAAGAGCATCGGGATGAATCATTACATACTGTACAACCTGTGCTTAAACTGACACACACATGCCTCAGAGAGATAAAGAAGCTTTTTTCAGCTGTTTCTTAAAAGCACCACTTACACACCATCCTCCACATTTATCATGGGATATTTTTTTGAATTATGTTCTGAGATGGTAAGTGGAGTGGATCAGTCCATAACATGCTCCCCCTGCTGAGTTTGCTCTTTCGCACTGCACACTCTTCTGTTTTGATTTGCTAGCATTATTTTCATTTTCATTTAGATGAAATCAGAATTGGCCCTTTATTTCCACCATGTCCAAGCACTTCTGTTATTTCTGCGCCCTGTACATGTGAAATTGCCAGTGACCTCCACTTCAAGCTTTTTTTTTTTTTTCTTCACCCTAACATAGTCCATTCTAGTCGTCTGTTTTGTGGAGACATGGGCTTTCAACACTTTTGACAATAGCTATGTAGTTTGGTGTGTAATGAGCTGTAGAAAGACATTACCTCTGTCTTTCAGGATGACAGATTAATGTCACTTTTGCTCAATTAAACATGGGGATAGCTGAAGAGCACTGGGGACTCGGAGCACATTCTTTCTGCAGGTATAGCTTTACACACTTGTAAATTGGTACAGGATCCCTAATGCTAGTTTCATATGGCATAACTGGCATGGTTATGATGTACAATTACTCTGGAAAGCCAAATATAATTTGCTTATGCAAAAGTCACACACATTTCATGTAGCAATGTGGTATTTCTTTTCCATTTATGACTATGTGAATAATATGTGAATTGCTGGTATTACTGTACATACGAATATATTTATGATGAAAATGTGTGAATGGGAATGTGTGAAAAATAACAAAACAGTGAGTAATTACCTTAATATGAGAAGGAAAAGACTGAAGCAGATGCAAGTACAGTTTGGGCATTTGAATGAAAAGGCAGGCAAAACAAAATAAAAATTGCACAGGCAAAAGTCAGTCAAGTGTGTGGTTAGATTGTGAAGAGTTTAGGTTGCAGTGTATGCTGGGAAGTGGAGTCCCTAACCAATTAAACAACTCCCTGCCAAATTCTATGACAATTCAGTGATTATTTACATGTGAAGTTTATGTGACTTTTCTCTAAAGGTTTGTTTGATAAATTATGGATAAAGATATAATTTAATGGATAAATTATCCCTTGTATAAGTAATCATTTTTAGTTTCTGAAAGTGGTTTTTAGCTTCCTACTGTGTTTTAGATTCATAATGCATTTGTAGCTACTCTGGATAGTTACGTATTCTTCACTTCATAAAATGTTTCTACGCAAATTCTTTGAAGCTGCTGAGGAAACTGTGCATTCCTACCTTATAAGGTGTTTTTTTTTTTAGCCTAATTAAACTTTATTAATAAATATGATTAAATAATTGAATTGTTTACATGAATCCATAACATACACTTTTCATATGTACATTGCGCACACTAATATTTTGTTGGACCGCCTTTAGCTTTGATTACAATGCACAATATTGTATCCAATCCATGTGTTAAAATGATGTCTCATGCTCACCAAACCACTCTTTCACAATTTAAATCCTGGAATATACCTGTGCCAGCAAAGATGAAAAGTTCCATAGATGTATTAAATAACCTGGTCATTCAGTACATTCAGATCGTCAGCTGACTTCATTTTATTGCCGCATAACGTTACTGAGCCTAGACCTGACCAAGTGATGCAACCCCAGATCATAACCCTGCTTCCAGTGGCTTGTACAGGCTTTTACATACGCTTCCCTTCTTACCCTGACACACCCATCTTTCTGGAATAGAGTCAATCTGAACTTATCAGACCACATGACCTTTTTCTATTGCTCCAAGCCCAATATTTTTAAGTATCCTCATTAACTAATGGTATTCTTATGGCCACACAGCTGTTTAGTCCCAATCCTTTGAGTTCTTACCACATTTTGCATGTGGAAATGCTATTACTTTTACTAGTTGTGATTTCTGCTGTCAATTTTTCTCTAAAAAAAGTGATCCCTCATCAAGGTCATGTTTTTTTTTGTTTGTTTTTAATGTTTTCAATTTCAATTGCTGTTTCAGCACTATTCTTCCAGGTTTCAATAATGTGTTAGTCAGTTCTTAACCCAATTCCAAAAAACAATTTTAATGTTTGTTCTTCAGGCCAATGATTCAACTTTTGAAATGGCAACTTAGTTGTCTTTTTTTATTATTATTATTATTATTTTTATTATTATTATTATTTATTATTATTTTTTTTAACCAGGCCATAAAGATTTGCAGTCATTCCTATTCTTTTCCTAAGCCATATTCACTGATATTGTATCTCACTGCATAATATGAATCACAGAGGTTTTACCTGTGGAGCAGCTGGCCTCCGCTCACAACATGCCAAGAAAGATAATTTATTTATTTATTTAAAAAAAAAATTATAAACTTCGCCGTTGAAGATTCTCTTTTTTTTTTGCACTCCATATGCTGATGTCATGTTTACTAACAAAAGGCATATGGTTATGATGTTGGCAAATTTCCATGAATATGTTGTAGATGCAGCAGCTGGAAGTACGAGTGCAGTTAATTACTGCATTTGAGCTGAAAACTAACTTGCTAATAGTTATTCTTTGTGTGTATTTAAAGCTGGCTGCTGGAGAACATGGCTTTAAGACTCAAAGTTTTAAAAAATTGAATTACATCAATATGTTTATTATTGAAAAATTTAGTTTTGCCAAGTAATTACTATTTAAATTTGAGTAAATTACCTTAGTATATTTAATTACTTAATTACATGAGTATACTTAAGTATATTATACTTCTTCTGAATTGAATTGAATGGGAATAGCTACTTTTAATCTGTGGATAATCAATTATATTTATTTATTTATTTCTGAAACTTTTTGTTTTCTTAATTACAGTATCTCCTTGATTAGTTTCCTATAAAAGCATGCCTGCTTACTTAGACAACAGACAGGTTATGAATGTTAGCTATCTAATGTTCCGGCTCAGGCAGCTGTTGCTAACGCGCAGCTGTTTTTGTATGCGTCTGTGTCTGATGCGGTGTTGCTCAGCCCTACTGATCGCAAACCTGAAGGGACTGATTTACTAGCATTAGCTCTGTTTGTTAGCATTAGCGTTAGCATCGTGCCGCTCTCCAGGGCCTGCCGTGTGTGCTCGAGCCGCGTTTGATGTGCAGGTTGGCGTTAGCTGCCATGGTGTCCCTGGAGCCCCATGCTGGATGGATGTACAGGCTGGGCATGATGCCAGCAGGTGTGATTAGCTTGTCCTCTCACATCAGTGTGAATAGGCCTCCTCATCATGTGCAAGTGTGCCAGGGGAGGCATACGCCATCTGCTGCCATCTCTGCCGCCAGTTGGGTGCCAGTCGTACACACAGGCATCACTCCCTGGTGCCCGGCGGGCAAAGAAATTGGGACGGCAACCAAAAATTAAAGTTTTCACCTGAGAGCAGCCTCGGATAAGTCTTAAGTTCAGTTCATTAAAATTAGTCTGTTTAAGGAAACAAATTAAAACTTTCCCCCCCCCAACATGACAGAAGGTTTGTGCTAGAGTAAAAATATTTTCAAATATTTCATAAAATTCTAACAAATATATGAAGTTCTTTGTTTTTCTATACACTCTTCTAAATTATTATGTGAATCTCCAGTCTGTAAGGGACCTCTTTGTGTTTGTTTTGTTTTCCAATTTAGTTGTATTGATATTACATAAATTATATTGATAATAATATACATGGTGTGGTTATGAAATCAAATAAAAAGATCAATAATATATTCCAAAATAGTGAGCAGAAAAAGAGTTAATAGTTGAAAGTGTCTGAAAGTTTGCCTGTGACCTTGGATGTCCACTGGTCCCCCGTCTGTTTCCTTGGCTCTGCTTGAGTTGAGCACGCACCTGTGTGTGTGCCGTCTGTCTGATTGTGAGAGCGAGCATCTCCTGAGGTCTCGAGCTAAAGTCTGGGATGGCAAAGGGCATGGCTCAATTAGGTTTGCTCAACAGCGAGGCAGCCTTGGCCTTTTCAAGTGCTGTTACATTGAATCGAGATTCTTTTACTTAAAAGCATCTATGGGAGTCCATGTGGCGACTTTCAGTGTGTGTGTATGTGTGTGTGCATGTGTGGGAGGGTTGGATCTACTTTCATTTGTCTTCTCAAGCCTTCAGAGGTGTATTGATTACAGCATGTCTGAGCTTGTGTGTCTGGGTTGGTGTGTGTCCTGCTTGTGCTTGCATGCACTGTCTCCCATGGCGAGGAGGCTAGAGTGTGTCTCCTCCTAGGTGGTGTGCTTAGACTACAGATCATCAACATCAAAAGTATTATGCTTTGTGCTTTGTGTGTGTGTGTGTGTGTGTGTGTGTGTGTGTGTTTGTGTGTGTGATAGAGAGAGGAGGATATGGAGATGAGATCCGGCTTCATGAGAATCCCCTATTCCACACATACCCTTTAATCTTGGCCTCCATGTAAATCCTCAGTGCCTCTAACGACTTGGCCCGCACTGATAAACAGAAATTAATCAAAGGTAATGATGTCTCTGTGCACGGACTTTTCGTGTAAACATGCCAGATACAAGCGCTAATGCTCTATGGAGGATTTGTTAAATTCCAATTACAGTAATGGTCAACCTCATTCTGAAATGAGCCTCCATTATAGATCACTGTTGTTTATGTCTTTAAATCCTTCACTTGTTTATGGAATTAAGCCTAAAATATACTCTGTTATGGTTTATGTTTCTATGCAAATAAATATTCATCAAAACGACAGCAGCTAAACCATTTAAACAGAAAAAAAAACCCCTAAAAGGTCCAATTAATTATAATTTCTTTAACAAGTTAAATCAAGTCCCACAAAACAGTGTGTATGTGTGAGTGATTATGCTTCAGTTCCCTCAGATAATGCATTTGTATGCCTTTGTTTCACTCCTCTACTGAACATGCTGTTTCAGTGTTAATGGAGATGAGCTACTGCTAAGCCACGCCCCCGGAGAACAAGCTAGGGAGGGGCTCTTCTTTCATGATGTTAAAAAAAGGGGCAGGGTGGATTTAATTGGCTCATATATATATATAGACCGTGCATCATGATTATGTCATGGTGTTAGCTGGGAGAAAGAGTGCAAGCTAATCTGCTACCAAAAATACATCTTGCTATGTTGTTGTGAGCCAGAATCAAAGGAGTAATGGATGGCTCTAAATTGAAGTTTTATGACATACCAGCTGCCATTGCCATTAAAAAATATATATATAAATAAATAAAAAACTAAGGCCATCATGTTTTTAGTGCACACTATATATCAGGTAAGGTTTAATAAAGTACCGCGTGTGTTGTAGGCATGGATATGTGTATACATTTTTGTCATGACACATTCATTAGAATTTCGGAAACTTGAAATTCTGAATGTGCATCGCAACACAGATACTCTTTGTGGTGTAAAAGAATACAGGTCCAATTACAGTACATCACTCACTCATCCACCGTCTCTACAGCTTCAGCCTGGAGAATATGCAAGGAGACTTCGGGCACAAGGCACACACACAAGCTCATTTACACACTAAGGGCAATTAAGAAACACCAATTAGCCTAACCTGTGTGCCTTTGGACTGTGGGAGGAAACCAGAGTGTCTCCGGAAGAAACCCACCAAGCACAGGGAGAACATGCAAACTCCATACACACAGACCCGAGTTGGGAATCGAACCCTGACCCTGGTGGTGCAAGGCAACAGTGCTAACCACCAAGCCATTGTGCTGCCTACCAGTGTACAGTACATGTGGCTAGTCCTGTAACATCAGCCATCCTTTCAATGAGCTATATGTGTTGGCAAATCTAGAATATAGATTTTCTAGAAACACTTTTCTAGGAACACTCACAGTTCAGGAGAATGAGTAACTGTACATATTCAGATAAATCCATATATTGCCCAGCTTTTGTTAAAATACAAGACAATAAAACTGACTAACCAGCGTTACCAAATGTGCTCTGGGAATGTTTTTGCCTCCAGCTAGGATCCACCCATGTACTCCATGTACACCCCACCAAGTACTCCCCTAATCATTAAACCCCATATGTAGTTTTTACTCAAATTGTTGCCAGAAAATAGGAAGCACACAACTGTACAGAATGTGTCTGCCATGTGTATGCATGTGTGTATGTATGTATGTATGCATGTAAAGAGATTGGGTCTTGACATATTACAGTGGTGTGAAAAATTGTTTCTTACAGATTTCTTATATTTTTTTTTTGCATGTTTGTCACATGTTTTAATGTTTCAGACCATCAAACAAATTTAAATATTACTCAACGATAACACAAGTAAACACATCATGCAAGGTTTTTATTATTAAGGGAAAAGAAAATCCAAAACTACAGTACATAGCCCTGTGTGAAAAAGTGTTTGCCCCTAAACCTAATAACTGGTTGGGTTACCCTTGGTAGCAACAACTGCAATCAAGTGTTTGATAACTTGCAATGAGTCTGGCCCACTCTTCTTTGCAGAATTTTCGTAAATCAGCCACATTGGAGGGTTTTCGAGCATGAACCGCCTTTTTAAAGTCATGCCATGGCAACTCAATTGGATTCAGGTCAGGACTTTGACTAGGCCACTCCAAAGTCTTCATTTTGTTTTTCTTCAGCCATTCAGAAGTGGACTTGCTGGTATGCTTTGGATCATGATGTCCTGGTGCAGAACCCAAGTCCACTTCAGCTTGAGGTCACAAACAGATGGCCGGACATTCTCCTTCAGGATATTTTGGTACACAGAATTCATGGTTCCATTTATCACAGCAAGTCTTCCAAGTCCTGAAGCAGCAAAACCATCACACTACCACCACCATACTGTATTTTACTGTTGGTATGATGTTCTTTTTCTGAAATGCGGTGTTACTTTTACGCCACACAAAATGGGACACACACCTTCCAAAAAGTTCATCTTTTGTCTCATCAGTCCACAGAGTATTTTCACAAAAGTCTTGGGGATCATCAAGATGTTTTCTGACAAAACTGATGAGCATTTATGTTCTTTTTGCTCATCAGTGGTTTCCATCTTGAAACTCTGCCATGCAAACCATTTGTGCCGAGTCTCTTTCTTATGGTGGAGTCATGAACACTCTGAGGCAACTGAGGCCTTCAGTTCTTTGGATGTTGTTGTGGGGTCCTTTGTGACCTCTTGGATGGGTTGTCGCTGCACTCTTGGGGTAATTTTGGTTGGCCGGACACTTGTGGGAAGGTTTTTGTAGATAATGGCTCTCTTAGGAATGGCTTCATAACCTTTTTCAGATTGATAGATCTCAATTATTTTCTTTCTCATTTGTTTTTGAATTTCTTTAGATATTGGCATGATGTCTAGCTTTAGAGGATCTTTTGGTCTACTTCACTTTGTCAGGCAGGTCCTATTTAAGTAATTTCTTGATTGAAAACAGGTGTGGCAGTAATCAGGCCTGGGTGTGGTTAGAGAAATTAAACTCAGGTGTGATAAATCAGTGTTTATAAGTTTAACAGAGTTAAGTTATGGGGGTGTGGGGAAATACTTTTTCACACAGGGCTAGTAGTTTAGGATTTTCTCTTTATAATTAAAACCTTCATTGAAAAACTGCATGATGTGGTGACTTCTGATATCTTTAACTAATATTTTAATTTGTTTGATGATCTGAAAGAGTAAGGTGGGACAAACAAGGGGAAAAAAAGAGAAATCTGTAAGGGAGCAAACAGTTTTTCACACCCCTGTATATCCCACCATATCACTGACTCCTCCTTTTTTAATAAGGCCTTTATATGTCATGTGTGTGTGTGCATGTGTGTGCGTACACGCTCATGGGAAGGGGTCTGTATTTGTCACCACTCTCACCACAGACGGCCAGAAACAAACAAGGCCAATTAGTCCAACTGGTACACACCAGAGAGAGACGAGAACTGTCTCCAGAGCCCAGAGCTACTCCGCCTGTGATTTCCCATGGTGCCTCGATAGCAAGTCCACCTGAAGTACACTAATGCAGTAATGGGCCTGCGAAGATGTATAATGAGGTAATGATGATAACAGGCTGCCACGCCAATACTGTCCTTTCGAGCTGTGTGCTAACAGGCATAGCTTCTTCTGATTATTGTCTGGAGAAAGAAAACTGGGAAAAGTTGTTAATGCTACTTTAGCTAGCCAAGATGAACAAACCTAGCAGGATTCCCGAGAGGATTTTTTAAACTACACATACTAGTAAAAGTATATAACATTGATATTATGTACAAAAAGAGTTTATTGAATATTCAATTAAATAGACTTTGAATTTCAGGGTTGCTATCTGCTAGCAGGATTTTACAGTGTGGTTTTGTGCAATGTTCCACTTAGATTTTCTAGTGTTTGCTAAGTCATTGTGACTGGTAGTGTACATGAGATCGAATGTGATTTCCTGTATAAACACAATGAAATTAGGTTTGAACTTGAGCCTTATGTGTGAAATTCACAGTGAAAGCTGAGTATTGATATTTTTCCCCCTTGGCCTTAATCACTGCTGCTTCAAATGTCCATAAATGTACATAAATGCCCTTGTCTGAAATCGATAACGGTTCATGGAAGCATAGCAGATATTTCTGTGTCCGTGTGCTTCAAATGTCAATACATTCTTCAATCAAAGGCAGGACGAAGCAGTCATTAGAATGGCTTAAGCTGGAGGGCTGAAGAAAGCTTCATGCCATGCTTTACTGATACGTGGGGATTTAAAATGTCAATATATTCTACTGGAATCCATTTGATTGCACATGCAAACTGTTCAAGACGTTCTTATATTGTGTGTGTGTGTGTGTGTGTGTGTGCGCGCGCAGGCGTTTGTGGTTATTACAGCTAATTAAAGGAGTTATTGTGGTCATTATTTGTGTAAAGATCTGAAATTATTGCTTGCTATAAATATGCCAAGTAAGGAATAAAACCCAATGGGGTGCAGGACAGTAATCAACGATGCATTTCCGGTATCATGCTAAAGTTCATTATTTAGCGATAACAGGATATCCAATCTGACATCTTTTATTCCTTTTATACCACAGCAATTTTTTCAACAGTAACAATGTTTTATATAAGAAACAACATACATGTTTTATCTGCTGACAGTTAGATCTAATGTTGCAGAACAAAATCAGGCAGCTTTTGTTATTAGTAAAATGTTAAAGACACAAAAAAGCTACAAAAAGCTGTTCCTCACTCTTAAATAGAATATGAAAATAATTTGTTGTTAGTCTTTTGGACGCTACTGTTGAGGCATTGCCACATCAGACCATCCCATATGAACAACAGCTTTGGCACAGGTTTTACACCGGATGCCCTCCCTGACACAACCGTCCAATTTTATCCGGGCTTGGGGCCGGCACGGCATCCAGTGGCTGGGGTTTGGGCACTGTGTGGGAATTCGACCCTGGGCTTTCCTCATGGCAGATAGGAATTCTACCACTGAGCCTACAATGCCCCTGAACATGAAGGAGTAAAAAAAAAAATATATTTTTTATTGGAGCTTGTAGAAGGTGCAAAAAAAAAATAAAAATCCAGGTCATTTTAGTGTCTGTGAATGAGTTACTATATAAATGCTGAAATATTGGATCAGGCCTTTAACCTGAACCTTGTACTCGAACTACAGGTATGTCTAGAACTTTTTACAATGTGATAATTTATTAAATTATATTAACATTAATCATGTCAAAGCATTATTATTTATTATCATCCATATCATAAAACTTATACATGCATCTATATATATATATATATATATATATATACACACACACATTATATATATATATATATATATATACACACTAGAAAATTTTTATTAGATTGCTAAATATATAATATTATATTTAAATTCTAAATATATATTATCTAGAATTTAAGGAGAGGCAGTGGAGACAATGATTGCTGCAGCATAGGGAAACATATCCTCATTGAGAAGCTGCGACATAAAGCAATCAGAAGTCAAGTAATGTGCAACGAGTGTTACTCAGGAAAAAGACAAAAACATTAACCAGAAATTTACTCATAGCCGTAAACACTACAGCACAGAGATATAAGACTCGGTGTAAACCGTCGCTGAGTGTGTATTTCACAATGAACTGTTGAAGTAAGAGCTTTTAAGGAGTGTGACTGTGATTGAGTCCCAGGTGTGCAATCAGATTGACAGTAAACATGCTTTTGGAAGTGTATACTGTATGAAGGATGGGTGTTCTAGTCCTTGGCAGTCATGTTTGTAAGTCTCAGGGATGCTCGTTACACCATTGTGTGTTACATGAGCTGAAGAGCAATTCCATGTCTGGGATTGACATGATAGTAGAAAAAAAACAAAAATAGGAAAAGAAAACATATATTTGAAAAAAGAATAATTGCTGTGATTGTAAAAAGAATAGAGGGTGGTACATATGACAAATTCTATGCATACGTACTATAAATACACAATGGTAAACAAAAGTTAGATTGAAGTGTCTATATAATTTATATATATAATGTCTATATAAGTGTAATGTAAATGCTAAGATGAAAAGGGGCCAGGAACTGATTCATATGAAACTACTTGAGTGGTGAATTTATGAACAATAGTACCAAAATGATCTACAGTAGTGATTTGAAATGGGCAATAGCCAAGACTGTCCCCTCAATACAATATGTAAGCATTAATACTCCACAAACCACACAGATGGCAGCTCCTCTGTTTAACATTACCTGCTTAACCCAACACACACAGTGTTGCGTCAGGGCTGTGTCAGATTTAGAACAAATAGCATGCAGTAGATACAATAGATTGTTAGCTAACAATCTAGCATTCTTGTTATACATCCACGCCACTTCGAGTGCAATACAACGCAATTCAGCAAATGTGAACATTCAACACGTTGAACTCCTGATCCTTGAAAATCGACTCGTCACCAAGTTATCTGTATTGGTGCATTTCTCTGTGTGAAATGTACACATGATTGTTTACCACTTTCACATTACAGGAACTTGGCTGTACAGGAAATTGACCTCGCTCCAAGCCATTTCCACATCTTCGGGCTATCAAATGAGTTCCTGTAAAACCAGAGGTTGAGACGTGAAGTATGGCTCTGAGGAAGTAAGAAAACATTCTACCTTGTTGGTATCCAAGCACTAGTGAATCATAGGGATAAGTGCATTAGTGTAGCAGGAGATTATATACAGAAATAAAGGGCGTTTGTACTGTAGTGTGTAGTTTGGATTTATACAGTGTATATTGATATATTTTGAAGTATATTCCGGTAAATGTTTATATGGGATAGTTTGCGACATTTACAATAATGACTGATGAGTGAAACAAGTGTAATAAAACAGAATGAATGCTAAGCTTTGCAATACTGGTGTCGGAGTCCATGCAATATGCTGTATTAAAATATTTCATGGTAAGCACAGTGTATCAGCCTGCATCTCTTTGATGTTATTGCTCTTAGGCTGTTTTAGCAGTGCTTGCACACATACAGTGTCGCTGCTGGAAATGAATGCCTTCTATTGATCTCCTAATGAACATAAGCAAAAGGAGAACATCAGCGCATATGTGATGAAGGAATACAATAAGAGGCTCAGGGTTGAATGAGGAGAGGCTTCTGGCTAAATGTATTCATAAAGAAAATGTGAAAGTGTAGGATTTTTTTTAAAGCCTGCCACGGTCTTAATAACTCAGCATGCTTTCTATTGTTATTCATGTTTTAATAATGCTGCTCCTTTCACACATTTCCCGAGACATCAAGTGGAGTGCTGCAGGGATTGCGATGAATATGGACTGAAGTCAGAGTACAATTTTGATTTGATTAATTATATAATTTTTTCCCCACTTGTCAAGTAGTTTTGATTGAGTTACATTGAAAGTGCAAAGTATTGACTTCTTTTTTTTTTTTCGCAAAAAGTGCCATTTTTGACCATTTATTGCCAAAATACATTTCTTTCTCTAAGACCATTGCCCATGTCTTTCCATCTTGGCATTGTGTTAACACACACCTGAATGCTTTTATAAAGTTGTATGCACACCTGATGATGATCAATTAATCAAGTGTTGATGATTAGCAGCAGCTAGATGACACTTAGGTAGTAAGGGGCTACTTAATATTGCTTCTTTTTTTGTTAGATCTTTGTTAAATAATGGCACAGATAAAAATTATATGTTGAGTTGTTTCTCTATGGTTGTAATTGACTCATACAGAGAACCATTACTACAACTTTATATTCCATATAAAATTGAAGTAAGTGCATCGTCTTTTAATTCATGGTTTTCTTTTTTCTTTGTTTTGGAAAGAAAAACAAGCACAGTGAATTGTTTTTTTTTTTAAAAATGTTTTTATACATCAAAAGAGAGCCATTTTTTTCTTCATGTTGAAGTGTATATATATATATATATATATATATACTGTACATGCATATCTTATCTTCTGTCGTATATATGAATGAGACACACAGAGAGGAAGAGAGAGACACTTTTATTGGACTTTAATATGCAATTACATAACCCCAGTCATCCTAAGAGCCTAGGAAAGTTGTTTTTAATTCTTCTTCTTCTTCTTCTTTTCTGGTTTATGAAATGTCACAGGGTCAACCGGTGCAATCAGGTTAACTAGCTGCATTTATTACTTCATCATTCCAGGCTTTACAGGGAAAACACTTCCGCAGATGAAATGAAATAGCAGGAAAGAAATTATACATGTGATTAGATTGTACTGGATTCCATGCACCATCGTGAAACACCATTATATTGATGGGATTTAAAATAATGATGACTTTTTTAAAATGTAATTTTATTCCAGTGCACAATAGGTGGCACGGTTAACACTGGAAATATTGGCAACAAATTGGCTAGAGATGATGCTCTCTATGGAAATGTAAAGCAGCTTGGCTCAAATCAAAGGACAAGCTTTTTATTATTTCTAGGATGAGGAGACAAGGCACAAGTCTAAGGAGAAGAAAATTCAATCGTTGAGAACTACAGTACTGATGGATATACCGTAAACAACAACACGGCATACAGTATATATGACATAAAGCATCTCATTTTTAAACATCAATAGTCCTGGCTATGAATGAGTCTCTGAGAGGATAAATCCCTACGCTGCCACGCGTCTGTCTCGAGGTTGTCTGATTTAGATTTATACCTGGCAATACCATGAGAACACCTGAGTCTAAATGTTCTCTCTTCAACCTTCAGTACACAGACAAATGGCTCAAAATAGATTTACTAGACTACATTAACTAAAACACACCGATAACACTCAAGAGTGATGCTAACCTTGAATTGCCTACCGAGAGTTTCAAAAGTCACTCAAAGCGTTCTAGGACGCGCTGGTTTGCGGCAGTCGTCCAATTAGACGTAAGGGTCTCCTTCTTGTGTCCCGGATCTGATCCACTCCCTCTGGGATCCCTCCTTCCTTTCTTGTGATCTTTCACCTCCCACTGAAGAACTTTTTGGCTCAGTCTCCTGAACTCCATTAAATCAGCCTCATTTTTCTGCCTGTTCTTTACGACAGAGAGACGAAAGGTTCAGTTGAGTTGAGCCGATAAGGCTGGCGAGAAGAAACTTTTTTTCCCCTCTCTCTTCCATCTCATTTCAAAAGGTCTTTGTGCAAAGCGAGACTCTTTGAAATGCTGATTCAGTGGCCTCGGCAGACGCAACGCTCCCTCGTGGGTAATGGTAGCAGAAGTTCAAAATGAGAGAAATGTTTGACTAGGAAAAGGCCGACTTTCAAGTGTACATCAGCGGATGTCTGCGATACAGGCAATCAGCCAGAGAGTACAAACCAACGGGAGAGAGATTTCAATAAAGTCTGAAACATAAGCATGTCCTACATATTCTTTTATTTGATGAAAAGTAACCCAGATAGAAAAAGACACAAAAATGTTTAGAACCTCCCGCTGTGCTTATTCAGTTATTCATCTTGAAGCATATTAGATACAATTCCCTATGAGATTTTTGTATCCATAATGCATTATAAATCCTTTAAAAAGACATTATACACCTGCATCTAGAATACCCTTACATAAGCTTGCATAAGAGCTCAGATACTTAAAGAAATAAGAAAGGAATGTAAAGAAAATCCATTATAGAAATGTTTCTATTAATAAATCATTATAAATGTCAGTGAACAATAAAAATACATTTATCTCTAATTTATGCTGAATAAATGTTTTACAACATATTCATTTAGTTCCTTTCTACTGAAAAACTGATATAAAATACATATTAAAAACATTATTTAATAATTAATGTGTCTAAAAATGTTCCATATAACTCTATATATGATTATTATACACATTCATGTTAAAATACACTGTTACACCATGATGTGTCATTTCACACACATTTGTTTTTCTCTTCTTTAATATTATTTTACAAAAATGCTCTGTTATAATATAATTGTATTGTATAATAATCTGTATTGTCTATAATATTGTCTACATTACAGAAGGTGCTATGTACTGTATGTGACTGCAACTATTTAAGAGCTGTTATAGGGAATTATTCTAGTCATTATACTATAGGGTATTAAAAAATTCATGCTATGCAGGGTAATCATTTATACAAGGAATTAAACATGATAAGCAGTGATAATGGGCCAGCAGTAGCTCAAACGATTATGGTGCTGTGTTGTAGATCGTAAGGTCGGGGGTTCAAGCCCCAGAACTGCCACGCTGCCACTGCTGAGCCCTTGAGCAAGGCCCTTACCCCTCTCTGCTCCAGAGGTGCTGTATCCTGGCTGACCCTGTGCTCTGACCCCAGCTTCCTAACTGGGATATGCAAAATAAAATAAAACAATTAAAAAGAAAGAAAAATCATTTCACTCTGCTGTAAGGTACATATGACTAATAATTGAATCTTTATTGGATTCACTGAATTTTATTATTTTTACAATAACAGCACATCATGTGTTTTATTCAACATTAACATTTTTTTCCTTATGTGTGCATTTTATACATTTATTATGTTTAAGTTCATAAGAAACAAAAATACCACATGATACTGTATGCTGCTGAAAAACTGCAAAGAATAATAAGCTCAGTACTGTGGAGGAAAACAGCTTTATCTCTGACTGTTACAAATCACTAAAGCTGCATTCATATTACAGGAAACATTGCTCAATTCTGATTGTAGTGGTCAGATCAGATTTGCATGTCATGACGGTTCACATTCATAATTACAAATGACTCTAATGTGCATGTGTCTGTTCTCTGAAACAGCATCGCCATGTCTATACTCATGCCATCTGAGTTAAAACATCATTTTTGCGTGACCACCCATTCATTTCAAACAATGGATGCAATTTTATCAAATATATACTTGTTATATATTTATATATACTTTTCCCTGGAGGATAGCAAGCAGTTAATCAGCTGTATATGTGGAAGTCCAGAAGAAGGAAGAAGGCCAGACGTTTGCTAACTGTTGCTATCACTGCTTTGAAATACCCGTTAGCTAGTGCTACCTGATGAGCATCTAAGCATACAGAGGCAAAAAAAATCGCATGCATTCCGATCTGATCTTTCTCATTCATGTCACATGACTGCATATCGGATATAAATCCGATCTAGGACCAATACAAAAGAGACTAACATCCGATCAAAAAAAAAAAAAAAAAGTTGGTAATGTGAACAAATATGAGTCTAATGCTGGAAACTCCTTCCATAATTGCCCTCAACAACAAAAAGATTATCTACATTATAACATTATATACACTTTTCAGGCAATAATAATAAAAAAGATGAACTGTG
>JAQQZS010000021.1:6843223-6867092 GCA_030068045.1 Platyallabes tihoni | reverse complement strand
TGTGTAAAGCTGCTTTAAGGCAATGACAATTGCTAAAAGCGCTATACAAATAAAATTGAATTGAATTGAATTGAATTGAATTGAATTGACATGTTCCCTTAAATCATATGTAAAACCAACTGCTTGAACCCTGGGCGTTTTACTGGACAGTGATTTTAAACTGAATAAGCGAATTGGTTATGTTATTGAAGTTAGTTTTTTTCAGCTTAGGCTGTTGTCCAGAGTCAACAACAACAATATCTTCAAAAGGTTATACACGCTTTTACTTCAAGTTGGCTTGATCGTTGTAATGCCTTAGACACCAGACTCTATTGAAATTAATGAAAGCAGAAAGATCAAAAATCCTCAATCCTCAAAACATCTCAGTTACAGCTTTTCCTTTGACAAAACACAAAAAAATTATATCACATTAAAGGACAGAAAAGCAGGCCTATTTTTAGCCAGACATCTTACTTTTATGTGATTGGTCAGGAGGTGTTGATGTCATTAAATAAATAAAAAAGTGATGTTGCTGACTGTTAAAAGCTGTTTGTGATATATGATATAAAAACAGGAACTAACTTGTTTTGAAAGTTCCACGACATTAAGCACAACTACTGTATAAACAGTATTTTGGTTTGTTTTATCATAAATATAAGATACAATTTTTACAGTAAGGACAAAAGTATTTCTGTTGGTTTTGGTGACTCTGTGCCCTCCTCAGAAGCTCTCACACGTGGGGTCCCTCAAGGGTGCATTCTCGGGCCTTTTTTATTTTCACTTTATTTACTGCCATTAGTATTTTAGCACTTAGCACTTTATTTACCTGCCATTTTCATAAATGTTGTCTTTATGCAGCACAATGAATTTGAAATGAAGCAACCATGTGTGATAAAAAGTGAGTGAAACAAACTGATGTGTATTAATTAATTAATAATTAATATTGCATTAATGGTTCACAAAATCCAGCCATTTTTACAAGTTTGCTTTGTTCTACAGGCTCACAAGTAATTGGATAAAATAACATAATGATAAACAAAGGGATTATTTTTCTTAATTGGGTGAATCCTTTACAGTGACAGACAACCTGATGTCTAGACCAATGGCCATTAACATATACTGAGTTTTCCCCTTTAAGATGCACTACCAGTACTTCATCACAGCCATCTTTAATTGGTGCTTGTTTGTGAGTCTTTTGTTTTCAGTAAGTAAATAATGTACTTAACTGGGTTGAAATCAGATGATTGATTCTGACCTTTAAGAACCTCCAATTTATTTGTCTTGAGAAGCTTCTGGGTTGTTTTGGGTCATTATCCATCTGTACTCTAAAGAGCTTACCTATGACATTTGCAGCATCAGCATGCTGAATCTGAGCAGAAAGTGTAGTTCTATACACTTTAGAATCTCTTCTGCTACTTCTACAGTATCAGCGGTCCAGCATCGTTAAACACCAGTGCATTCCCATGCCTTAACATTTCCTCTACAATGTTTGACAGATGATGTGGTATGCTTTGGCTCATAAGCCCTTTCTTTTTTTCTTCTCCATATTCTTCTCTTCCAATCATTCTGGTACTGTCATTGTAGCTCCCGTCAATCCTTGCCCATCACATATCCGGAACCAGGGTCACCTGTGTTGCAATGCGTCATGTTATGGGGCATCATTATTTAAGTTATGTTTTTCTGTCTATGTTGTTGTGCATTTAGCTTCCTAGTAATGCTATACCAGAATTGAATTATAATTATAATTATATAATTTTGCAACCACTTCACCTTATCCTCCTGACAGGTTAATCATGTTTTCATTAAAAGAGTGGAAACAATTAGAACAACTTTAACAAGTTAAGATAATTATGGTTTCACATGCCAAAAGAAGACTTTCTTAGATGTTTCTAACATCCAATCTGGCATTCCTATTGTTGAATGTTCCCAGTGGTTTGCATCTTGAGGTAATACCTCTGCATTTGCATTTATGAATGCTTTGGGACTCTGACGATACACCTACCCCGTTAGAATGCTTGACTTGGCTATACTGTATGCTGCAATGAGGTCTTTCTTAAATCAAGGTCACAATTCCGCAATCATCCACTTTACTTGTCTTCTGTAGCCATTTTGACTTTTTAGTGAGCTCACTAGTGCATTCCTTAGCTTTACAAATGTACCAAATTTTTGATTTGTCTGTTCCTAAAGTTTTAAACTTCTCTCTGATAGTTCTGTTTATTTTTTTCAAGCCTAATGATGGAGTCTTTCCCTGGCAATAGCACTCCTTTGGTCCATATATTGAGAGTTCCCCAAACATTCTTATTATATACTAGTTAACTTGTGACAGGATGCACCCAAAGCTCACCCATGCCTGCGGGGACCACAGACCACAGACTAGTCCAAACCCATAGAAATGCCAATGCAGCACAAATCACTGAAAAAGTCAATGCTAGCCATGATAGAAAGTCACCAGATCACCAATCCACATAGACCCCACCCAGCAGCCTACAAAAGATCCTCTGCCAACATCCTGGTGCCAGACACCACAAAACACCCCCAGAGGTCTTATGGGGTCATGCCCTGAGGAGCCAGAGCTGCCCTGGTAGCACAAAGCAATCCTACCCAATACTGGACATAATGTGTTGCATTGTAATATTATGACTGATCAGTATATAAAAGCCTCTTGTACAACCAGGACTTACAACATTACTTTAGCTATGTATATTATAATCAGCTGCAAAAGCTCTGTAAATAATGACAATGGGAATATCCTTACTGTTTTAAGGTGGCGAGTACTGTTTTTTTGTACTGGCGAGTACATAGCCTACATAGTCTGCTTTCTACGTAGCTATATTTATGAGTATGATCTTCCTGCCTCTAAATTTTTCTTCTTTCTGACTCTACCATTTCTAGCCATTTATCAAAATTAATTTGTGTATTTTGTATACTCCGCTCAATCAGTTCAAGCAGAACAGCGATAAACATTCAGCCACACAGCGAGGAAAGTATGTGGGCAGTGAATTAGAGTGCCATTATTTCCAGCACTTGCTTACATGAGGATGGGAGAGTATAGTGCCACCTGGTGCAACTCGCACAGACAGAGGTGTATACTGTGTGTGTGTTTGTGTGTGTGTGTGTGTGTGTGTGTGTGTGTGTGTGGCTGCGGAACTTGTCAGTCTACATGTCCTGTCCTCCTCCTACCCTGCTGTACCTGTGTTTAAGCATACAGTGTTAAAAACTGTGTCATGACTGTGACATTCGGCAATAATGGACATAACACCACCAGCTGTGTGTGCAATGTGTATATAATGTGTGTATATATAATATTAGTTACATTTCCTATTATTTACCTAAATAATAATAATGTTTTGTGATCTCCATAATTATTGGCACCCTTTCAGGGAAAGGGCATGGATAAAAATAAAGTAATTAATCCTGGTCATCACAGTGGTGTAGAGGTTAGCACAGTGGCCTTGCCCCTGAGGAGTTTGCATGGAGTTTGCATGTCCACATGCTTGGTGAGTTTCCTCCTGGTACTCTTGTTTTCTCCAACAGCCCAAAGACATGCAGGTTAGACTAATTGGTTTCTCAAAATGGCCCATTGTGAGTGTGTGTGTGAGTATGTGTGTGCCCTAAGATGGATTGACACTTAGGAGATACCCGCCTCATACCCCAAGTCCCTGATAGGCTCCAGGTGCCTGTATTCTTTATACCAAGTGGCGTAAAGAATAAGTGAGCGAGAATTTGTTTTTGTCATATTTTGTATTATTAATAGTATAATTTATCTTCATTGAAAGAAAATAAAGAACTTAACAGTAAGCAATTAAAATTGCCTTTTAAATCCTTTTGTCTGCTGTAGGTGTCACATTCACACTTGAATGACTGTTATGCAATGTTAATTCCAAAGTTGAATTACTGAAATTTTTAACTTAAAAATATAAGAAATTATGGATAATTTTATCCAAATTGCAGTCTTATGCAGAACACTACTGCAAAAATATTTAAGTTCACTCACTTTGTATTTACCATCAAACGTGGTTGCCAATGTGAAAGGAGAAAATCTTAACTATGGTGATATTCCAGTAAAAAAAAAATGAGGTGATGTACAGTATATGGGTTCAACCCTCTGTCTCAGACCCTGGTAGACATTAGAAGGAAACACTCAAGACTTATCTTGAAGGAAGGCTTCATAAATGAGAATATTAACCAAGGCAGGTGCTGATAACTGATGTTCTGCATAAGATTGCAATTTGATAAAATTATCTCTCATTTTTAAGTTCAAAATTTCAGTAATTCACATGGTAAGTATGTAAAATTGCTTAATTTCACAAAGAGTGGCAAAAATTATGGAGATTATTGCACCTTGAATGAGGGTCAGCTAAGGAGAGAGGGAAAAAAAACTGACAGGGCAAAAGAGTAGTTAGTGTAGATATCTGATCTTTTCTCCATTTTTCTTTCTGTCTGTGTGTATTTGATGTGCGAATGGGAGGGTGTGTTGCATTCAGGTCTGTCAGATCACTGTAACTCAGCAGAGGGCTGGGAGTGGATCCCTCCCCGCTGAGCTCGTGCCCTGCCTTAACCCTGTCATAACCCTGTCATAACCTTCTCTGACAGCCTCGCAGATGGTAGGGAAAATGGGGGTTAAAACCCAAAGGCCACATCACTCCGCACACTTCCCTTTATCCCCTGAAAGACCAAGTGACCTTGCTCTGACATTCTCCGGAGTCCAAAAGCAGGAGTGGAGGAGTGGATGTAGAACATGGGGAGGGGGTCAAATGTGCATTTCAAAAGACATGAGCCATAAATATTTGAGAAGAAAATGTCCAGATGCTTTTAGCCGTGCCGTATCATGGGTGGTTTAAATATAGGTGAGCTACATTGGGTCCTGGCAGACCAGGTTTAGCCCCATGGCTGGGGTTAAAGTTCAGCGGCTGCTTGCAGGACGGATCTTTTGTCTACCTGTCTCCAGTAGCTCTAGTGCATCAAGAAAAGAGTCGACCGCATTCAGATGGATCTTTTGTCTACCTGTCTCAAGTAGAAACATCACCTAAAGAGCTGACTGAAAAGCGGCGCCTAGACAGCTGGAGTGCATTTAATGTGTACTTGCGCTACATGCTGAACCCGGAGGTGATATTTCCAACCATCCATCTCTTTCCAAAATAAATGCCTTTCTGAAACTTTTCCTAAATCCTTACCGGCTTCAATATCCAATGAATCATCAAATATACAGTAATCTCAAGCTTCATTTCATTCCTTAAATCTTTTCTAACTTCCACCAAAATTATTCAGAAGCACATTACACCCACTAGAGGCTGTGTTAAAAAAATAAAAAAAAGGAAGTAGAAACCACAATTAATACCTGCACCCCAAATTCGATTGACTCAAATCAATAAAAACATCCCTGCTCTCATTGTGGTTCCTGTCTGTGGGAATATAAGGTCGATTAAGGAAAAACAGATAGCATGGAACCTTGAAGCTAACTGACTACACTGACGACTTAGCTTTCCTAGCATAATCCATTCCTGTCAGGACTTCTGGATCAGACAGAGGATACAACATCTCAAGAGTATCCAACCTTGGATTCTGAGGTCATGCAAACCTATTAACATAACTCGTGGCTCAGGTGGTGTAATGTTAGCATGCTGTCTCGAGAAGACACATAAAGAATGACCTGCTAATTGGGACAAAGAAAAAAAATTGTTGCATTAACAAATTAAAATACTGCAGCCATAACCAAGGGCATAAAGGGAGAGTGCTTAGCTGGGGGCTATGAATGATAAGTGCACAGGTTGCAGCATGTTATTTTCTAGAGAGTCATTAGATGTTCTCCTGCTAGACTTTTTTTTTAGGGGGGAGGGTGTAAATACTTAATACCAGGGGTCATCAAATCTCAGGCCACAGTCCAGGTGCACCGTTTTATAGTGAACCATCTTGGTTTGACAATTTGACAATTTCCCCAAAGGCCATAATCAGAGTTGACACACACATACACAAGCATAATTGTTTTATAATTTTTTTTTTATGAAATGTTTGCTTAAACAAGAAATTATATTTCTTACAACTCTCAGCTTGATATAAGAATATATTATGCTGAATTGTAAAGGTGGATGGAAAAAAATCAATTCTGTTATTTCATGTTGCAATTCATGTATTTGAATTGCAACATGAAATTCAAAACATTACTACAAAATGACTACAAAATATATTTATTTACTTATTTATTCATTATATACATACTGTATGCTTGCATGTGAGGTCATGGCATGATGGCTCAATGGTTAGGACCTTGCACCTGCCGGGTCAAGGATTCGATTCCCACCTCGGGGTCTGTTTGCATGTAGTTTGCATGTTCTCCTTGTGCTTGATGGGTTTCTTCCAGGTGCTCCAGTTTCCTCCCACAGTCCAAAGACATGCAAATTAAATTGGATTGGCACTCCATCTGTGCTATAGCTCATTTCATGGCCTACGTCTTATTGGACAGGCTCCAGGCCCACCTTGACCCTGTATACAGGTTAAAAAGGAATTATTGATGAATGAGTGAGTGCATACAGTATGGCTAAGGGGTAGCTCAGTGGTTAAGGCACTGGACTACAGTTTGGAAGATCCCAGGTTCAAACCCCACAACCAGCAAGTTGCCACTGTTGGGCCCTTAACCCTCAACTGCTCAGATGTATAATGAGAAAATAAAAAAATTTAAGTCGCTCTGGATAAGCGCATCTGCCAAATGGCTAAATGTAAATATGAGGTGGTAAAATGTTGCCATTCCTCTGTAATCCTGCAGGTGGTGCACTCTAAACCATTCACACAGCACATCATGATGTGTGCTAGGATCAAATTATTTGCTAATTTTATTTAGATTTTTAACAAATTATGGGGGAAATGTTTTTATCAAATAGGGACCTTTAATGAAATCAGGATACTTACAAAATCACAATACAAATCGAAGCTGCACCTACAGTAGGTATCATATTTTGTGGTGTCTGATGATTCCAATTCCTACTTAATTGCACACTATGCAAATGTTTACAAGGTTTTTTTCATTCCATTGGAGAAACAGCAACTTATTCAGACACATTGCCTATCTGAAGAATTGAATTTGTAATGGATATAATTATGAACTAAGTTCAATTGCTTTATAAGTATGTCACATAAGTGCATGTTCAATTTGTGTTAAAAATCCATACCCATGCACAAATTAAAGGTTGCACACATAAATTTTGGGCATAATTGATTTCTAACAAATGCATAAGAAAGTTTGGTTTTATACAAAAATCTGTGTCCATTAGAAACTAGAAATTCAAAATGTTCAGCGATCATGAAAATTCTGAGTTGGACAGCATAAAGTTCAACATTCATGTTTGCAAAGTCAACATTGAGTGAATGAAACTCTGTTGTAGATCACAGCTTGACAACACAGGCAGGATTTTCTGTATGGTTTCGCCAATGATGCCATCAAATTAGTTGTCTTTTCTTGGTGTTGTTACTCTTGGACTTTTATACCTTGAGGGATCAGCAGTGGAACCAGAGTTTGGGAATCTGTACCATACTACAACTACAAACCGCTTTTAAATGTCTGCTAGTGTTGCAACAAGATGGTCCTCTCTCTCTGCTAGCATTAACTAAATAGGGAATGATGGCGGGAAGACAAAATGCACAATCAGAATGTCAAATGCAGATCATGTCAAATTTTGTGCACATGGCAGCACTTAAGAAGATGTGAGTTATGTAATCCGTGATAAAGTAATGTGTGAAAGTAATTTTATCTCACCTGTGTCCTTAATGTTAAAAAATGCAAACAAAATTATGAATTAGGTTTTGGGTTTTCGCAACAGTGCAAATTTTTGCATAATTGTTTAAGGTTTAATGTTTCTTTTGTCCTGAAGTATATTTAATTTATTTTTAATTATGTAGTTCTTACCAAATTTACAGTGATTAATGTTATAATTACAGCAAACAAGTAGTAATTATTCTTAAATGTAACTTCTACTAGTAAACATAAAATGAAGTCATTGAAAGTGAAGCTGGGAAGCTTGGAAACAAATTTTACACAGGCGAATAGTGTTTTTTTTTTTTTTTTTAGAGATTTAGTTTCATTACTGTTAGTAGTGCCAATGCAAATAAATAAATAAATAAATAAATTGATATTTAATGTTAGATAGATGCAATACCTGACAACATTTGGGGTTAGTGGTAAATCATGCACATTTCAAAATATTTTGCACAGACCTCTTCCCCTTAACCTGCCTCTTCTGGTCACAAATGTGCATAAGCTTTTATTTTAGTATATTTGCATATTATTGAGACTCTTCCTCCATTAGAGTAACTGAGAGTGAATAAGCATTATTGCAGCCTCACAAACAAAAAAAAAAGAAAAGAAATAATAATAATAATAATAGCCACAGGTGACATGATGATAAATGGCTCTGCAGAGTTTTGAAGATATTGTCAAATAAATTTCTCATATATTAAATATTCATCCTCCTCCTTCAGTCATGAAGCTGTGATGTTAACATTGCCCTCGTACTATGTTAATCATTTCTGCATCATAAGAATGGGCCTGTCTGGATTTGCTGCTTTGCACATTATTTGCATCTTGCATGCTCCATGAGTCTCGAGCATATAAAGCGAAAGCAATTCCTGTGCGTTTGACTTGCACCAGCCAGTGCCAGATTGATCGATTGCTTTGTTTGTCGCTCATAAAAACCGTCTGTAATAAATTCGGGCCCCCCTCCAACCCTGTTCCATTTATTTAGGCATAATTATTTAGGCGTAATTATGCATTAATGGATGCATGGCTGGTTCTGATTGAATCAAGTGATCCATGCGTTTAGTGGGAGACGTACAGGGCACAGCCCAGATGCTCACAATGGGGAGCGTTCTCATTAGTTCCTCGCTCCACAAAGGCCTCTGGTGACACTCTTTTGTGTTTCCTTGCATGTGAGAGAAATGCGCACTCTTCTGGGAGCGACCTATCCTGAGGATAAAAAAAAAAAAATTGTTAATGTTCATCCAGAGAAATGACTATATGCCTTTTATTGTTTTGTATTTATTGAGCTCTCCTATCTTATGATTAATCAAGGAACGAAAGTAATGCTTAGTACCTTGACTATTTATTGACTATTTTCTAAATTCTGCTAGTCATTTTAAAGCTTTAAAAGACTTTGTGCATTACTTTGTGCTCAGAGATGGTCAAAGGGGTCAGGAGGGGATCGTATGTACTGTAGCTTAATAAGGCTTAAAAATACATATTTTTATAATAAAATATTAAGCACGCGCTAATTTCGCTGTCGAGTCGTGCTTTCAACTTTGTGAGAGTACACAGTGTAATTGGAAGCTGTTTAAAAGAGTGGAGACGTGATGAGAAATGATGAACTCACCTTGCCCTCGGCCTCGCTTCGAGGCTATTTATTTATTTACTTATTTATTTATTTATATATTTATTTATTTGTATAAGATGATAGATCTACCTCAGCCAGTGTCTGGGCTTTAAACATGCACGCTCTACAGAGATTACTTAAAAACTTAGTCACACACACACACACACACACACACACACACACACACACCGCCCATAAATCTGCTCAGATATTTTTTTGGAAACGCTTTTTACGATTCTGGACGAGGATTATGAACCAGCGTGCAGCTTCGGGGTAAAGACTTAAGGGCATGGCAAAGGATGAGATATTTTGATTAATATTGGAGAGATTGATGATGAGAGCATTTGAGGATAACCTGTTGAATTTGTTGAGCTTGTTTGGGGTTACAACATTTTTGTTGGCGTCCCGTCTCGCTGCCGCTTGCCCTCCGAAATGTGTATGGACAAAACACAGACATGACAAACCAATACTGTGTATGTGTGTGTGTGTGTGTGTATGCATTAAGGGCTTTCACTCTGACCTAGTTCGACTCAATGCTTGTGTGGGCTTTAAACCCAGTGACCACAGTCACACATAGACAATCTGCCACTGTCCTTACAGCAGTCAGACAAATGTTTGGGGCATGCTGGGAGTCCACACATGACCGGCTCTTTCCCATCAACCCCTGGGGCGAAGAAGAATCTAGGCCTCGGCTTCCCAGCACAAAAGCCAAAATATTCCATACAACACCTCCTCTTAAAGGATGCCCGAAATAGATATAAATACAACACTAGTTGACTTTTATTACCCTATATAACAAAGAATTTTTTTTTTCAAATTGCCAGAACATGATTATTCACTTTTATTTCAACGCACCCTTTATAATATATTATTTTGTCTATCTGTCTACCTATATTAAGTCATATAGGGACTTAAATAAGTAAAATAATATAAATAAATAAATAAATATAATGCCATGATAATTACAGACAAACTACAGATACAACAGATGCAATTTTGTTTTATAGTAATAACAAAAAATGTTCTGTGGTTTTGGATATACAATATGTGCTTATATACAGTATATATACATAATTATATGAACAGTTTGACTGCAAAATGAGATATATCCTTTTTTTAACAAGTTGTTAAATGATATTTTGTTCATGATTTGTTGTTCAGGAAAGTGTTACAAAAAGCAATATACTGTATTACGTTAAAATTGTTTTGGTTCTATCAGTATGAATTTTTGTATGATTTTGCAAAGCAATATAACTGCACCCTCCAAGCAGATGTACAGTATTAACAGATAAATAGGTGTCCATGACCAAAGCATCAATCATACTGTATGTTGGTTGAGTTTAAATTAAATAAAATAAAATCATACAAATACAGTAAGTCCCCTACATATGAACATTCGAGTTATGGACTTTCAAAGATAGGAACACGTGTTCACACATGTCACAATCACAGAAGTTAGATCATGTGTCCAGTGTTCTTGCAGTGTATGTCTATATATCATACATAACTGGAACCAATTAGAACCAGGAAAAAAATGCTGAGCTTTGTTGCACTCACTGTACAATTACTGCACATGATCCCTGTTAGTACACTGTGAACTCATAATTACTCTTATTTCTCACACTCAGCCCTTGGCTACAACCATACTCAACATTTGTCATTCCGTTTCACTTCACATTTACTCTGTTGTGTAACACAGCTGTAACCTGTGATCCTCACTTTTATAGTTATTTTTTACCAGATTTCCCTGAAATTGTAATTGTGTACATGTGTTTTCTTTCTTTCTTCTTCTTTTAAAAGTGAGCAACTGTAACAAGGCAAAGCAAATTCCCTCTGGAATTATTAAAGTTCTTTGAATTTTGAAACTTGAACTTAAAATTGATAATGAGAAACATTCAATACAATATAAAAACACTTCCATTGTATTTATTCCCAATGGAATATGTATGACCGTGGTAGGACCTCGGGTCAACATTCACACACTGTGGGCAGTTTGCGAACACCAATTGGCCTAATGTGCATGTCTTTGGAATGTGGGAGGGAAATAAGGGAGAACCTGGAGGAAACCCCCCAAGCACTGGAAGTCTATTCTGTGGACTTGGGGACACCAATGCATTGCAGGGCACACTTACAAACTACGAGCAGAACTCTGAAGTTCTGAGGCCACAGTGTTCACCTTTACACCACCCTGCCACCTCTCTGCTTAATTGTCTTATTACTGTAAAGTCCATCAAGTCCAAGTGCTAGGGATATTGCAAATGGTGGACAGAAATAATCTACAGCAATTTTCAAGAAAAATGTTTAGTTTAGTAACTGTGTGCCTGAGGAATACAATGTGCCAAAAAGTCCAAAAATGGTGTTTATCGCATTTTGCAGTCAAACTAGTCATATGTAACATGGTTCCACTTAAAAGGATTACTATTAGCAGCAATAAAATTTCCTGATCCACAGAGGCTGCCGTCTTTCAGAATATTCCTGCGTTACACACGGTAAAGTAAAACAAGCCGTGCAAACTGTTCTGGGTTTCTGGGAAAGGTGTTTTTTTTTATTTTTTTTTATTTCTCTCATTCTCCCATAGCACCTGTTTCATATTATATTTAATGTTGTGGAATGTTTGCAAAACAAGTTTTTCCTTGTTATTACAATAAACAGCTGTCCCTCATCAACCTGATCAAGATAAATGTACGTACAGAGAGAGCAAAGTGCGTTACAGCTTTACGCATGACTGTTTTAAAGTGCTGACAGTGGAGACTCCTTCCAAAATTCTTTAATAAAATGCAGTATCTCACAAAAAACGTTGATGTGTTAACGTAAATCTTGCAAATTTGCCTTGCTGTCAACTACAGCTGCTGGTGTTCTCCTTCTAAACAGTCATAATCAAGACTTTAGCAGCACTTGAGGTGGAGTTATTAATACTTGTCATGGAGGAGAAAGGTCTCGCAGGTGATAGCAAGAATGTTTAACACAAACAATAATACAAAACCATGTCTAGGAGTTAGTACATTTGGATGTGAGTTGTAAAATGGAAACAGATACAAAGTAGAACCAAACATATCCTCCTCTTTCCTCAGAACGTCTGAAAACCTAAAGCCTTAATTAAAAGACCAAAAATGACATGAGGGGTGCAAATTCAAAATAAAAGTCCCAAGAGTACAAAATGCCCAGGGAATACTATGAAAATATACAGTTGGCCAAAACACAGCTTTGCTGATTTAATTTTTTTTTATGTTATACATATAATACTGAAAATGTGTGTGTCAAAGGAGTAGTACTTCTAAAGTTTATGCAACATGAAAGTGACCAATCTTGATAATCCAAAAATTTCAAGTTGCTAAATACAGCTGTTTTCGAGAAAGAGTTTTATATGTGCCACATTTTTCAGCATTTTACTGTCTCACTTCAAGCAATAATCAATGATTTTTGATAAAAGCTTAAAAAACAAACAATCTGTAGTGTCCGTAACCAAGTCAAATTCATGTTGTAATTTCTTAATAATTTTGCATTTTAGAATAATACACCTTTTCATGTTTGTCTTTTCATGTGAAACCTACAGTAAGTTTCATCTGAATAACAATTAAGATAATTAAAGGGCACTACATACAAGGGCATGCAATTGTATTGAGCAAATCTGTTTCTTTTTATCTGATGAAAATGTAAATGTGTATGCATATTTACAAAAAACCATGCTGTTATATGATTCTATCTGAAAGTCACTTTTTTCACCTAGGTGAGACACTTTTTAGCACCAATTCCATGTTTTGGCAGAGTATAGGCTTGAATATTGTAATATACAGTATAGACTGACTATAGCGTTAATTTGTTTGTGTTACAATGATAATTACTTGGCAATAATTCAGATAATGCCTGAATTTAAAAAAAGAGAACAGGTGCATAGACACTTACTCACACATGTACACACAAACTGTTAGTGTTTTTACATCAATATTCAGGTGCTCTTGGAAAAGCAGCATTTTTAAGCCTTCGGTAATTAGTACATTTTATCACATTAGTGTAGAGGTGCAAAGGACAACAAGAAGAGGCTCCTTAATTATTAAAATGAGGAATGTTTTTTTGAGAGTCATGCTTTTAAAAATCACTATTAGTATTAGGACAGGCGCTTCTTCAAAACCTTTTCATCACACCAACACCGATTATTTTTATATTAAACATAACTACGCTCGAACATTTACTACTGTTTATCACTTATCCTTTATGCTAATTGGGATTTCTCTAAATCACAGGCTTCAGAGTCCATTTGTATGGTTAATACTCTTTTGTGTTTGACCCAGGGGGATTTCTAAGCAGTGCTTTTAGGGTTTGAAGGAAATTCATTTTGGCTGACATCATCATATTGCCTCGTCATGTCTTTCTTATCGTTTCAAAAGTGCTTTAAGAGATTTTCTTGTGAAAAGCAGCAAACCAGATTCCCTTGCCAAATTGCATGCTTCGTGCGGGTTTTTCAGGGGCAAAATGCCATACAAAAATTTTGGGGGGATTTTCGAAGTAATTTTATTGACTGTCTTTCCTGTGTTATCAGAGCTGCACAGCCTGCCAGCTATCCTCCAAAAGCCTTGGGCTTTCGTCGCAGATACACACCGGTACAATGGATACCAGTCCAGAAGGTCTCCAATCAAATAATTACGAGTCTTTGCCAAACCTAAGCACCAGCTAATGAATGGAAATGAGCGATTTGTATGCAGCCTGCCCGAGAGCCTTTCTCAGTACTTACCTGATAAGTGCCGCAGTGCTGCCACTTCATGATGAACTTCATTCAGAGATGATGGCATTGTTTGAATGGGTGACGCATGGCTGGAGTCCTTGTATTGGATTTCTGAATAGCCTCAACTAAAGGTGTTCATTAAGAGCACTTAGTGCTGATTTAATGGCTGAAAACATTTCGACCTTGTGCCACCAAGCATTAAATCGGACCTTCCCGCGTGTCCTTAACTTTTCCTCGTGTGTATCGCTATGAATTATAGTTATGGAGGTCTCAGGAAGGATGAATGTCTCTTTCGGTAAATTTTGCCCTGGTTATTGAAGTATTTTCCATACATCGATGACCTTAAATGCTACATCATACACTGATTTTCTTTAAAAAAAAAAAAAAAAAAGTCTAATAAGGGATGTCTACACTCAAAGCCTCGCCATGGACAACCTCTAAATCGTGAAGTGTCATAACTACCAATCTGACTGAAGCAGGTCCTTATACTGTATAACAGGCAATAGCTTTCAGAAATGACCCTGATCTCAAAAGACATCTGCGCTTTTGATAATGTATGCATTATGGACTATTTCAGGGAATTAAATAATGATGGAGCACATCAGGGCAACTTTGGGTTTGGATGTACATTTGCAGTAAACATTGTGTAGCAATGTGTCCTTCAGTAGTCTCTAAATACTTCAAGATAAATGACTATAACCTTTTTACATTAGCGACATTAGAATTCTACATTAGTGACTGGTGTTTGTCTAATTTCGACATCAGATGCCCTTGTATTTGAAATTAGTGTCTCAAATGGCAATTTCCTGTTAGTTCAAAAGATTTTTCATTATTTTTTTTAACAGGAAACCATATATCCTAACATTAACCCTGCTACCTTAAAGCATGACAGTAAAACTGACAAGTCTTGCATCAAAATGTATTAAAATGATTAAAACTGTGGTCGTATCTGACCTAGTTGCTAAAAGTGCAAGGTGAGTGTATCGTTTGGTGTTTACGATTTAGGATGCAGTCCTCTCCTGCTGACTTTGATCAGCTCTGAGCTAAGTGAACCACGAAATATTTTTAACAGACATGATGATGTTGCTGTCAGCAATTTTAGTCAGATATAAAACCGTATATATATTTTAAAAAATTATAAATCAACGGCAAACAGCATTTGGAGACAAACTGTTCTCTCTCTTGTAATACTGGTATTTTCAAAAGCTATTTATTCTCCAGACAGCCTCATGCCCTGGAACTGGCACGTTGGAGTCATGAGATTTGTAGGACAATGAAGGATTATATAAATTTTATTTAACATTATGCTGTAGAGCCGCTGTGGCATGGTGGTTATCACTGTGGCCTTGCAGCTCCAGGGTTGGGGGGTTTCCCTCTGCTTGGTGGGTTTCCTCCATGAACTCCGGCTTCAGTTCAAAGACATGTAGAGTAGGTGTTTCCAAATTTGCCCATATTGTGTGAGTGTGTGTGCTTGTGTGCCATGTGATGGATTGGCACTCCATCCAAGTTGTACCCTGCCTCACACCTGAAGTCCCCAAAACACAAATATTATTTTATTATATATTTCATTGATTGATTTATTTATTTTCATTCATAGTTAACAACCCAGGGTAGGACACACACACACATACACACATGCTCACTCACACACTACGGGCAATTTGGGAACACCAATTAGCCTAATCTGGAACTTGTTTTGAACAGTAGGAGGAAACCGGAGTACCCGGGGAAAATCCACCAAGCACAGAGAGAACATGCAAACTCCATGGACACAGACCTGACACGGTAATCAAACCCAGGACCTGGAGGTGCAAGTTGACAGTGCTAATCACTGAGCCACAGTGCTACTGTACGTTTTACATTGCAAATTTTGCAAAATGCGCTTTTTTTCTCCAGCTGGTTTGTGTCGTTAGGCGTGAAGACTGGAACCATTTGTAATGTGCTTTAACAATAAAACAACAACAACAAAAAAAAAGGATGGAAAAGTGTCTCAGTGTCCAAACAACGAGGAACACTCTAACACAGAACAGACATCACTCCAACTGAAAGATGAAGAACTTGTCCTTGAAATAAGTTGTTTAGATGTAGTTTAAGTATAACAAATCAGTCACTGACCATAAAACCACCATAAAACTTAATTTTTTTGTTTCCCATAAATTTTTCAGAACATATATACATATATATATATATATATATATATATTGTTCTAACATAGGAAATCATGCATATCTTAGTAGATCCCACATTTCTACATTTCTCAGTTAGTTGTAGACATAAAATGTGTTAAAATGGCTGAGCAGCATTTAAAGTCCCAGGCCTGCTTGTGAGCTGATTGTTTGATTGATTGATTGATTTCAGGCCAAAGCAAAGCACATGATGACCAGTAAATTGTGAAAACCATATCTCCCCAATTAAACATGTTCTAAATCATGACGTCAGTCCTGAAAGTCCTGAAAGACCAGTGGCTAGCACAGTTTGTAATTGACACCTTGTGAACCTGGTAATTAAACAGATTAGTTAAATCATCTGTGTTTCAGCAGAGGGATCAGCAAGCTATAGTATGCTGACACTGAACCTCCGGGACTGAACTTAAAGATCCCTGGTCTAAATCATCCTGTAGTGCAGTTCAGTCACTGCAGCAAATCAGCTATTGTATACATTTTTATTTTTATTTTATTATTTTTTTTTGCTTTTGCCTTTATTAAATGCATAGTCTTATTTGGATAAGTTAAGGATTTGTATCAGATTGCTTTCTTTCAGTTCAATAAAAAAATATTTAAACTTGTATGAGTAATTAAAAAACTATACTACTCTCTCACTCACTCACTCACTCACTCACCTTCTATACCGCTTTATCCTGTATTCAGGGTCGTCTAATGTAAATTGATTCATATTCAAATAAATGAGATCCAAGATCTGTAATACTCAGCCACTCAGTTCTGAGCTCAGAGGATTCAGTCGACATTTGTTTATGGGGAAAAAAAAGGAACTTGTGTTTTGCATTTGTAACACATTTTTCAATATTCAGAAGGCATTATTCTAATGAGAGTTATAATGAGAAGGATACATTTCCAGGCAAAACTCTCTAATGGAAATCAAAGTGTTCTGCAGACTGCCTTCCATCAAATGAATTTTAACTTTAGTGCTTAAAAGATGTTTAACAACATGTCTTTTAATGTTGACTGACTTGACATTCTCAGATTTCCTGCTCTCTCTCTTTCTCTCTCTCTCTGCGGTTTCATGTGCATGAGAGGAAGCTTGTGGTTCTCCTCTCACTCTGTATGCTCTTTCAAACTCGTTTTCTGCATATATACAGTACATATATATATATATATATATATATATATATATATACACGTGTGTGTGTTTATTTTATATATATATATATATATATATATATACACACTATATAAATGTGTGTGTGTGTGTGTGTGGCTTACTGGTCTGACCCATAGATGGGCAGTTAGATAAGTGTGGCAGGTTGAGAGGCGGATGAGCATCTTAAACACACACCCGGTTAGATAAGTCCCCTATGTCAGCACTAAGTCACACTTTTAACACACAGACACACACAAACACCGACAGCTCAAAGTATGGTGGTGATGTGGATGTAGTAGTTAAAACTTAGTTTTTTAAACAAGAATGAACACACCAGCTGTTCTCTGTTCTAAGGGAAGACCAGGATGCACAGTTCAATTCTATTTGTACAGTAAAGATAAAAAATGACCCTTGAGGACAGTGAAAAAGTTTTATCTTCCATCTGGACTTGGCCTGTGCCAGGAGTGGATCCTGATAATTTAGGGGTTCTCGGATATTTTAGCTTATCCACCTGAACGATTGAAGAATTTTGTATTCTGAGATGCTTACCGGGGTTGTAAAGTGTGGTTGAATAATTTACCATAGCCACTCATGTTCAAACCAGTATGATCACAAATGAAGCAGTGCTTATTGTAGGACTGTGTAAGCTTTAGACATTGTTGTGCTTCAAAATCGGACCAGTTTCTGAAACAGTTTCTGGACAAACTCTCCATGATGTCACCCATACAGTAGGTTTTCTGAAAAGTGGTTCTAAAGCTTAATAGGTCAACTGTGATTTGTGTTTTTTTTTTCTTAATGTGGTCCTAATGGAAATGTGCTGTTCTGTGAGCAAAGCCCTTTTCAATCATACAGGAATCTGACTAGAAATCTCATAAAGTGCAATTTTGGTGAGAAAATTGGTGTACTCTTGGAGAACTCCTGGTCTCTCGTAAGGCTCTGTTCAAACTCCCCAATCCTCCCTTCAATCTCGCCAAACGCTACAGAGTTATTGGACATGTCAATTCTTTTTCATATACTATTCACAGGAAAATGAAGATACATTTCTCTCATAGTGCTCTTGTGGCAGTCGGAGACTCTCTCCTGGGCACTTCCCAAAGTTGCTGGGCTCTTGTCAATGCAGGAAAATTCCAAAATGAAGAAATTTCCTGCTGAATACCCTCTGCCCTATTAGGGTCGGTCTCTCGTGCCTCATTTGTGCCGGTCTTGCCAAGCTCTCCTCATAGTCATAGGTCTCTCATCAAGCACTCCTCGGCTCTCCTCGTTGTTATACAATTTGCAAAACCATTCCTTATTCCTGCGCCTACTCGTTGAGAACTCCTTGTCCACATCAAAGCTCCGCACAAATCTGCACACTCACCTCGTCTTCTAAGTCATAGAATTAACTTCTTTTTTTTTTTTTTTTTTTTTTTACCAAAACGCTCTCTGGCCTATTTTTCTTTTAAATCCTGTCTCCTGGAGAACCATTAAAAAAAATCAACAATGCACATGTGGAAATAATTTGGAGAACAAATGAACAGATTCTTTTATTCCTTCACCGCAGAAATGGGCAACTGGGTGAAGAATTCAGTAACAAGATGCATCAAAGTGTTTTATTCCTCTTATACCACACCAGTTTGCCAACTGCACAAAGCACCTCTACCATAATTGTCCAGTAAATCTCCTCAAATACAGCTTAAGCATATCAACGAGTTTACATTTTTGTTTGTTAATAACATGCTTTTGATACCAGGGAACTGGTGGCTCAGGGGTAGGTGTTTCACCTGCCATGCGGAAGGCCAGTCAGTGCCCAAACCCCAGCCACTGGATGCGGTGCCGGTCCCAAGCCTGGATAAAATGGGAGGATTGCATCAGGCGTAAAACCTGTGCCAAGCTTGAATGTGTGGAATGGATGGTCCGCTGTGTCGACCCCTTGCCGGGAGCAGGCGAAACACCAACAATAACATGTTTTTGATATGATTCTTACAGTATGTAGCTGTGAATTTGCAGTTACTATAGGAACACTGTATTTTTTTGGGATCTATAAATTAGGTCATGACTTTATCGCTTACTTAGCACCATAAAAAGTCAGTGAGGTTAAAACTCTTGAAGAAGGTAAATAAGACCTATGGTTCAAACAACTGCCCATCTACCTGGACTTGGTGAAACCGTAATGGCTTCTCCCAGCTTTCCAAAGCTGTTAGCGCACCGTTAAACCGCTGTCAGAGAGTTTGTGGGGTGCAGACGCATTTCTTTTTCTTTCTCATCCTCTATGACCTCCACTTCCCTTACATCTCTTACATCTGAGGAGCTGTCGACATCTGGAGAACATTTCCCCGTCCTCTAGCCTTGTTAAATACAACTCGTGAGCTTTTATTTATTTATTTATTTTCTTTTTTTCTCCTTTTAGTTTCCTTATGTACTTTTATCTGACAGACCGATGTCAAGGTGGAGCTTCTCCAAGCCCGTGTGACACCGGGACACACTTTTCACCCGAAACACCTCACCACACACACATGTACATACTGTACTGTACATAGAGTACACACAATGATGAGTCACATATTTGCTTTTTGTGTAAAGATTTTCCCTATACACAGAAGCACTGTGCATGATTTAACCATGCTTTCATGCTTCTATGCCAAAAATGCAACTGTAGAAAATGTGCAGAAATCCACGTCATGGCTCATCTTATGAGCATGTGCATACTTTGTCTCAAGTGCACTATTTTCTCCTCTCTGAACTTTCATTCCCAAACAGAGTCAGTGAGTGTTCATTTTAGTGTCCCCCTCTGACCTCTTTTTTTTCCCCTCTGTCTCCTTGGAGACTGTTTTATGGCACCGGATTACATTTGGACCCAAATGGGCCAGCTGTTGCGGCTATCATGGTTTTAATCTGCACCGAAGTGGTTTTATTAAGCTTTCAATGTGAAGCTTGCGTGACTCCGTTGCTTATTTAACAGCCACTAACTTGAGACGTGCACGTACATCACCCAGCGCATACACATGTGCACGCACATTCACGCACATGGTGTATGACTGTTAAAAATGCCTTAAGACATTTACAGATGAGGTTTGAGTGTTCTACAGCTGCAGTGCAGTGTGCAGGGTGCGTGTGTACATGTGTATGTGTGTGTGTGTGTGTGTGTGTGTACCGTGCATCAGTCATCACATTTCAACACAAAGTCGATTAAAGGAACCACTGAAGCTTGTGTTGAGAAAGCAGGAAGGCGTCTGAAGTTTCTCTGTGTTTCTCTGATGGACCGGTTACATGTGTGCAGCGGTGAGCGCTGGAGTGTGCAGTGCGCAGTGGAAAGTCTGAGACTTGAAGAGAAACGTCTTATTATACAGTCAGGGCATTCGTACAACACACACACACACACACACACACACACACCCTGTATGGTGGGCTGATTAAGAAACCAAAAAAAATGCAGCAGCAAATCAGGAAATATAACAGCACTTTCAGAAACCTAGCAGCAAAACCGAAAACTACACATTTCAGAGACAGGACAGGAAATTTGAAAATGCAACAGCAAATCAGAAAACCTGAAAACAAGAAAGTAAGAAATTTCCAGTTAGAACATCAAATCACAAAATGCAATAACAAAATCAAATTTGCAATAACAAAACCAAAAAGCCAACAGTATATATATATATATATATATAAAATACAAGAAAAAAGTGGAGTAAATTCTGCATGAAACCAAAGAAGCACCAGCAAATAATTTAACAAACGTCCTTCCAGCAGGTTTTCATAGGTTTTCATAATAGTGTATGTAAAATAGCATCCAATAAGTGCACTTGATCAAAAGAAGCATAAAGTGTAAAAATTCTTAGGTTCATATATGTATTTTTTTTTTCAGTTAATATCTCAAGGTCTACATCATGCTGTAGCTAATCAGCAACATGAGCATGAGGTTCAATTTATTTGTAGTTTAATAAAAAAAAAAAAAAAAGACATGTATTTTTAAGACTGTTAAAGATCAATGGCTTTGCTGTTGCATTGTATATTTTTCATGATTTTTCTTTCTTTTATTTATTTACATATTTATGCTTGTTAAATGCACCTTGCTCATGGATGCCAGCATCATGCAGCCTTACTTCAGCCAAATGTGTCTTGTCAGATGTACTGGTGGGTGATTGTTGCCTACTAACCTAATTGAGCATGTTGATTCAGCAGTAGATGCATGATGAAGAGTTCTCTGATTGGCTGCTCAGCTGAGCAAATCAGTGCAAATCAGCCCAGAATCAGAGTGAATCAAACAAACAACATTGTCAGGAAGACACATGTTTCTGTCACAAATCTGGATCATCTGTTGCATGGTCTGTAGTTGGAACCCTGAGCTTGGTTCAATGTGTGTGCAGAAATTCACATGTTCCTTAATTTTCCTCCCACTTTCAATTTCCTTCGTAAAATATTTTGTTAAGTGGACTGACGAGTAATAATTGCCCCAGGTGTGAATGAGGGTGTGCACTACAGTAGATTGGCATCCCATTTAGGTGTCTTGTGTTCCTATGATAGGCTCTGAATCCACCATAACATTGTAAGTACAAGGGGTATCCAAGACAAACCCGTACTTGAAATGACATCAGTACTTGGAATGAAACTGATACAGAAGACTTCAAACACAGGACAGTGATCAGACTTTTCTGTACATTCATAAAAGACGATTCCAGCCGTGGTGGCTCCGAGCCCACTGCAGTTGCTTCTGTGAGCATTCAGCGAATGGAACACCTGATCTGGAAAATCGATGGATAACTTCTCACCAACTTGGTGAAGAGACTCATCTGTCTGTGGGAACTGTACACACAATCATTCACCAACACCACTTGCATGTTATAGAAACTCAGCTGGGAGTTATTGGAACATCGTAAGGTCCTGACCTCACTGCAAGCCATGTCTACAAGTTTTTGGCCATTAAAGGCATTCCTAGGAGGCCAGCATTTTAGACATTAAGCAGGAAGTATGACAATGGCTCTGGTGTACTGAGAAAACTTTCTACCTTGATGGTATCCAAGCTCTAGTGAAACCCTGGGATAAGTGCATTAGTGTGTATATACAGTACTGTATACTGTAGAGAGAGAGAGAGAGAGAGAGAGAGAGAGAAAGTGCTCATAATGTGTTCTTCTTTTCTGTGCAATCAAAAGTCCAGGTTTGTATTGAACGCCCGTCATACTATATGAACAATGGATTTCATCCAGAGTTCCACAAATGTTTATCTCAGAATGCATTTCAGTATCATTCTGGAACTTGCGTTAAAATGTTCCTCTTGGTCAGAGCACACACTATCGTACAAATTATGACAATAAAAAAAATTGAATTTGATGAATTGTGCATGACTATTCCTGATTGTTCTGTTTTTACTCTGACATATTCTTTAATGAGGGAGACAGAATGATGTGGGCTAGCCTGAGGATGTCTGAAATGGTTTGAGGCCAACCACAGCTCCACTCCAGGGACCTCATCAGCATGATCATTACCTTGAGAGCGGGCCTGTCTAAGCGAAAATGACACGCCTAACCATTTTGGTATATTACTAATGCATTAAGGAAACACAGTGTGCGTAATGACAGGTAGGCTTGTTAGATAATTCCATGCCAACGTGGTTTCAAACAGGACTTAATGAATTTCCTACAGTCTCTCTCACTCTTTCCTTAGACGCATACAGTACATGGACATTGGCTATAATATACACATACCATGTGGCTTGTGTTTCTGATTACCTCTTTTGTCTCTTTTCAGTAAATGGCACTGATGCAGAGCAAAACTAGTGACGAGCTAATAAAATATATTCTGAACACTTTTCTGGGTTATATATATTATGGGAATTTATCAATAGCTCTCCGCCTTCTGGCATTGGGAAAGTACTGTTTAGGAGTGGCACTGGCAAAGTAGAGTGTGGCTCAGGTGATGCAGGGCGTGGCTCACACTGCAAACAGTTATAATAAGTGAAAATATCATTGAATAATAATAAGTCAATATATCTTAATATAAGATTACAACAAACTAAATCAGAGTATCTTGGGTCAGATTTGTGACTCAGGTGGTACAGGGCATGGCTCAGGTGGTGCTTGGCATGGCTCAGGCATAGCAGGACATGACTCTGGAGTGGAGGGTATAGCTCAGATGATGCAGGGCTGACAGGAGACCTCTCTGAGTTAACATAAGGCATTGTGGTGTTACCAGAAATCTTTTAAAGTTTACAGAGCTAAATGAACGCATTGCAATGCTAGCAGAGTTAACAGGAAGTATTTTAACATAAAAGTCTCAAAAAAAAAAAAACACTAAAGCGGTCCAAAGGGGACCACCCTTTAGGGGGTACTATCATACGACTAAATAATTGTCATAGATTGACACATACGGATTGAACAGTGTCACAAATCTAACCAAGTTAATAAATAAAAATTTATAAATTACTAAATTATAGATAATAAAATATATTCAAGATGGCGCCGGTGAGGTCGGCTGCCGTCACGACTGCTCCGACCTACTTTTCTTTGTTTTTGTATTTTAAAGT
>JAQQZS010000021.1:6807042-6822897 GCA_030068045.1 Platyallabes tihoni | reverse complement strand
TACACAGAAAAACACTTTGCAGACAAGACGCGAGGCACACGAGTGAGACACTGCGGCGCCGAGTGGTTCTTTCAGTGTGCTTATAAAGCTAAGAGATAATTTGACAGATAGGGTTCAGGTGTGTCTGAGCGATAGGTGAGCGAGTATGGAGAAAAATGCGAAGTGGAATTTAGGATCTGGAGGAACTGGGTTGAGCTAGGTGGCTCGTGACAATTTTAGAGGGGTGAAATTATACTCCTACTTTGAGCAAAGAAACATTAAAATAACTAGAATTGGGTTATCAACTGTCCAATGTATTGTTAAAACATGGAAGCATAGTGCAGAACGTTGCAAACAAATAATCACTTAAATGCTTGGTGAAGTGCATCATTTAAAAAAAATCAACAGTAGAAATCAGATGGCCATTGGTGGCTCAGTGGTAGGTTTCTCGCGTGCCATGCAGAAGTACAGGGTTTGATTCACAGCCAATGCCCAAACAAAAGATACTGGATGCAGTGCTCGTCCCAAGCCTAGATGAATTGTGAGGGTTGTGTCAGAAAGGGCATCTAGTGTAAAACCTGTGTCAAGTTGGTCCGCTGTGACGACCCATCAACTGGAGCAGCCAAAAGACTTACAAAATCAGATTTTTCTTTCTTTTTATCATGCATAGTGTCCACTGTCCAAGCCACTGGAGGCAGTATTATGATCTGGGGTTGCTTCAGTTGGTCGGGTCTGGGCTCAGCAATGTTATGGGGCAATAAATAAAGTCAGCTGACGACCTGAATGTACTGAATGACCAGGTTATTGAATTTACGAGGTTACATAGTTTCTTACCTGACTTTTTTGAATTGTGAAAGAGTGGATCTGGGAGCATGAGAAATCACTTTTACACATGAATGGCACAGCATAATGAAGTTAAAGGTGGTTCAATGAAATGTCTGTCTTAAAATCATCAATCAGTAATCAATAATTAACTTACCTAGTGTGGTCTTTATAGGAAGCAACAGTTATTTATATATATATATATATTATTTATAGGAATTAATTACCCTTATATTCCATAACAAATAACAGCAAATGCAAGCATTTATAACTGTGTGTAACAATTTCTTGAGCGTAATTGGTGCTCTCACCTCTTTCCACTTTGTCTTAAAACAATGCTTTGGTTTTGGTTACTGAGTACCATGTGCTCACGTGCAATAATGTTACCACAGGCATGAAAAATCGTACAAGCTCCGTGTTATGTTAAATACAGTACAGTAGTTTATACAGAGAGTATACAAGTATTTATTTTGCGAGCGAGATGAGAAGGAAAATGACTGCCGAAGTGAAAATGCATAGAGGTGACAAAAGAAATCACTCTGATTTGAGAATTAGAAAGCGTAAAGGAGAGAGACCAAGAGAGTGTGAGAGAGAGAGAGAAAGAAAACTGTCTCTAATGACAGCATTGAGATTCCTTCCTATCCAATAAAGTGCATTCCTTCTCGCCAATTGGATGTAACTGCTCTGAAATGTGATTGCGCCTCTGAAAGCAGATATTGTTTCTCTCCACGGCACCTGTGACCCTCCGTAATTGTTCAGCTGATCAGCAAGAGGAGTGATGCACAAGGGGGGGAAAAAGAGGTGGGGGGGTTCTTCTAGTCAGGTCTGCTAAATCTAAATCCTACACATGATTTATGAAAGTGGGAAGGAGGATGAAAGCATGACGTAGCAGCGCTTGTGTTCTGCATAAAGAGAAAACACAGAGAGGCAGAGGGATATTAGGCCTGAATTTCTCCGCTCAGCAGGGTTATCATGATGTCTGCGCCGGGTCCAAAGCCCTTATTAGATTTATTAGAGGCACCAGAGCTTATTAACTCGTCATCGTTTGAGTGGCTCATGGAGATTGGACGTTAGTCATCATGCAGTCTTTTATAACTCCAGCCAGCTTATGCTAAAATCATTATACACGTTCATGCTGTGAGCACAGGGATAAAGCGTGTGTGAGAGAGAGAGACTTTCATGGACTGAACAAATAACAACTTAATATGTGTGTAATATCATTTTCGACTGATATACTGATTTGCCACTTTATTAGGAACATCTGTACAGTATGTGTGCTCATTCATGCAATTATCCAGTTCAGTATCATCGGCCAGTGATTTGACAATGCAAAGACAGGTTTAATTAGCTTTAGTCAATGTTCACATTAAATTGAGGAAAAACAGGATTTCAATGATTTTACCGTAGACATGGTGCCAGGTACACTGGTTTAAGTAGAAATCAAAAATCTCATGGGGATTTCACAACAGCAGGAGTTTTCAACAAATGACCTGAAAAAGAAAACACGTCCAGCAATCGACATGCAATATATATATATATATATTTTTTTAATGAAAGAAATCAGAGCGGAATTTCTAGTCTGGGCCAAGCTACTGTAATGGGCATAGTAATAGTAATGGGCATAGTAATGGGCAATAGTAATGGGCAAATGGGCATAGTAAAAAAGCTGACCAAGCATAGTAACTGAAATAGCCACATTTTACAACTGCGGTGAGCCGAAAAGCATCTCACACAACACACGATGCAGAGCAAAAAGTACATCATCAGAATAAATCGGAAAAGCAGGAATCTGAGGCTATCTTGGGCATGTGTTTGTGCAAACTAGACAGAATGCACACACACACACACACACACACACACACACAATGGAGCAATTTAGAGTCGTTAAATCACCTACCACTAGGATTTAGTGAGGAGGGAGGGAGCTCCGAGACACATGTGAGAAACTCTGCACAGACAGTAACCCGAGCTCAGGGTTGAACCCTGTACACTGGAGCCGTGAGGCACCACCGCTACCTCCTGCACCACCAGGTCACCTGCCATGGAGCTACTGTAATTACCCAGTACCTTTAACTCTAAGCTTCAGTTTTGGGTACAGAATAATAAACCAGCAGTTTAAACACTATTAAGGGAATTGAATTGAAATACAGTGGGGCAGTCAGTACTGTATAAAGATGCTTTTGCTCTTTTTTTCCCCTCCAGCATCTCTTTTTCTGCATTTGCTTCACTCACTTACTCACTGACCTTATCTCTGCAACACTAATGACTGTGCAAATGGCAAGACTGCATTAGAAAAGCATAGTCCTCAGGTCTGGCCAGCTAGGTGGTCTGAATATCTCTACCTGTGCCGCCCACACACACACACACATTCCTCACTGCATTCGAAATAGCAGTATAATGATCCAATGACTGCTCGTCTTCTTTACTACAGTATGGCTTTTTATTTTATTTTATTTTATAAAATTTCTTTTTACAACGCCAAATCAGAAAGAGTCACTGGTAACAGTCTGGATGATCCTTTTCTTCTTTGGTCCGGATCACACGGCTTCCATTTCTCCCAAAAAATACCTGAAATACTGATACATCTGACCACAGTACACGTTTCCACTGTGTGATGGTCCAACCCAGATGGCTCAGAGCCCAGAGAAGTCGACGGCGTTTCCGGCCACTGCTAACATAGGGCTTCCTTTTGGCACAGTACAGTTTTAACTGGCATTTGTGGATGTAACTACGTATTGTGGTTCTTGACAAAGTAGTCCTGAGCCCATGTGGTGATGTCGCTAATAGATGAATGATGATTCTTCATGCAGTGCCGCCTGAGGGATCAGAGATCACGGTTGTTCAGCTTAGGCTTGCGCCCTTATCCTTTACGCACTGAAATTCCTCCATATTCCTTGAATCTTTTAATTATGTTATGCACTGTTGAAGGTGAAAAATCCAAAGGTCTTCCTATCTTTCTTTGAGGAACATTGTTTTTCATTCATTCATTCATTCATCTTCTATACCGCTTCATCCTGTATTTAGGGTCGCGGGGACCTGGAGCCTATAACATTGTTTTTAAACATTCCAATAATGTTGTCATGTATTTCTTGTCAAACTGGCGATGCTCGGCCCATATTTGCCTCTAAAGGACTAGACCTTTCTTGGATGCTGCACCTGTCCCAACACTTTTGGAATGTGTTGCAGGTCTGAATGACAGGAAATGAAATGAAGTCGACCAGACAAAACATGAAATATTTTGTGTTGATATTGGCTGCAATTAAATACTGTACAAGTCAAAGTAAATTTAGAAATCACTACTTTCTTTTTTTATGTCACAACTTTTTCTGATTTGGGGTTGTACACAAATTCTCAGTCCTTATTAGTGTTGATGAATTGCCTACAATGGCAGCTATACATTAGTTCTAGCTCTATACTATTATAGGCTTATAATAATTCCATCAACTGCATATTCCATCATTTCTCTAGTTACATTAACTATTTAATGTACAGTAAGAGTTCTTGTTTAATGATTTATTTTTACAGGGTGCTGTTGTTTTATGAACATTTCTCTTCTTTATGTTTATGTCATCTTTATGGACAGAGTCCCCAGTGTCAGTACTGTAACAGGTTTCTGCCATTGGGAAAGTCTTAAGGACTGAGAAGGTCTGGTTTCTTAATAACATTTGAGATGTTTGCACGCTTTGCAAGTTATATCTAACTGTAAATAGATTTTTAAAAATAAGAAAAATAGTATGAGTAATATGATGTGGTTTTATGTAATATATTCGTAAAAAAATGTTTTGTGTTTTTTTTTTTTTTAAATTGTAAGTAAGCACTTTGACCTTGCACCTCCAACAGGTCAACTGTTCGATTCCCACCTTGGGTCAAATCAAGTAAAATCAAATAAAAATTGTATTTGGTTTATACACAACCATACTAATATGCATTGAAATGTGTATACTGTATGCTGTGGTATGTGTGTGGGTGTGGGTGTGTATGTGGCCCACAATGGAAAATGGGGACATCCCATCCAGGGTTTCCCCTTTTGTCCCCAAGTCCCATAGAAGATGAATGAATAAATGAATGACTGAAACACTTACAAGTAAGTAAATTTTCACATTTGTAAGTAATTTTCTTCACTTCATGTCAGTTCACATTACACCACCTGCCATAGATTATTTTCTCAAAGCAGCATGCCCCTCAGTGTTTCATTCCTTATTAAAATAATCATTATATCTGCACTCCTATACGCTACACTCAGGTTCCCTGTATTAAATCAATTGTGCCTGTGTTTCATTAGGAATAATGTATCTTATCATACAGGTACATCTTGATAATTCGTTACCTCCTTAAAAAATTGAATACCGTACACCACTGATACAGATGAACAAATGCTCAAGCAGAGTATTGAAGAGAGAATTCCTGAGAAGAATTATGTGATTGAAGTACAATCGAGTACATCAAACCGTACCATTTGCCTGCAACTTCACAATTAAAAAAAAAAAAAAAACGTAAAAACGTAACAAGTTTCATGTAGGAAAGTGCTGAGTCACTGAAGAACATCTCACACACACACAGACAGTTTCAAAAGAAAATGTCTCTGTTGTTCCTACAGGTTTTCTATTACAATTAAACACCTTTAATTCAGTCTTAATAGTTTGTGTGTGTGTATGTGTGTGTGTGTGTGTGTGTGTGTGTCTGTGTGTAGGTGTGTGTGTGTGTGTGTGTGTGTGTGTTGGGTGGGGGTGGGTATCCATACCCAGCTAACCAGATGTTGTACTACTAATATTTGAATTAATGTAGGAACATTAACAAGTTTGGTGACTAAAGCCGAACAGTGATGTGAGTCTGCCCTCTCTAGGTAATTTGAAACAATTTTGTTCACTGCATCCCTGTACAGTATATCCCAGATATGAGATCATATACCAAAATTCCACGTTGTGTGTGTCTGCAACTCGAGTGCAGAATCTGCGATTTACTCTCAACATGAGCTCAAGACACTTTCACACCTTTTGGGTTAAAATGAAAATCTTACCCTTTAAAAATGAGTCAGGAAATGGCAGGTCTTCCAGAACATCATCATCATCATCATCATCATCGCTGAGGTAATTACACATCAGACAGCACAAGACAAGTATCTCTCTCTCTCTCTCTCTCTCTCTCTTTTTTTTCTTCTTCTTTTTTTTTTAATAATGCACATTAAAACGAGGATATGATCTCTTTTTATGGCAGCCATAAATCAATCTGTCTCCAGCTGTTCAGTCAGTAATCTCAGGCCACGAAGGGCTGCGCGTGATGTTTAATTTTAGCGGGCCACCAGGAAATAGATTCCAGATCCCAGATATCCTTCATTATCTTTGATAAAGTGAGAAGTTGTTTGCTTGAATGGCTCTCCTTACAACTTTACAAGCGCGTGACGGATCGGGGATGCCCTAATCTCCTGTTTTTTTTTCCATTTTCATTAGTTAATTAAACTTCGCCATGTTAATTGATTAATTAATTAAGCAATCGCGGCTCTGTGTCCTAAAGCGGCGTTATCTCCTGCTGTTAATGACGGCCGTGTTGATGCTAACGATATAGCCAGAGAGCAGGAAATTAGCGACGACGACCCGATCCGAACCTCTGCAGCGTTAGGACCATGACCTCTGACCTGTCGGGTAATAATTTATTTGTCTGGTTTTTCATTTGTCTGCTGATTAGTGTGTTTGTATCTGAAGCAGAAGTACCTGGTCTGATATGTGTCTGATTCATGAACCATTGACAAGACCCTCTCCGGCATTTGTGCTTGCCTTTAAAGTGGATGGATAACAACATATTGATTGCACTAGTCTGGTGCCGCTGTGAGTATATACACCACCGCATAGAACTATAAATGAGCTGCACTGGGTGTTCTCGGCTCCATCCTCGATGCGTTACAGTGGCAAAGGTCATGTCTACAAGCCCGCTGAGTGCCTTCTGATCACCTTTTTTTTTTAAACCACATCGGACTCCAATAGCGGCTGACCTTCTTGTGTGTTACTGCATTTCTTTCATCATTACCCTTTCTCTATGTCCTATTATGTTCGTATCATTATCCAGAACAGAAATATTTGCTGTGTTTGTACTTTCTGCTGCAGCAGGGCAAAAAGGTTAAGCATTGTGCATTGTATTGTGCATATCTGTGCATAAAACTAAATTCCAGTGTAAGATCTAATACCGATTGATTCAATTACTTTGACTGAAATGTCCCGGCCTTATTTTCCTCACTAAATCTGTGAGCATATTTCATATTTTGTCAGCACTCCTCCATAATGCATACCCCATACTGGCTTCTCAGCGAGTATGACCTTGTGCATGAGAGTCAGACTGTGCAAACTAACACATTTATTCACTCACTCCTCAGTGGAGTCTTCATCCTGGGCCTCTCTGATGACATCTGACACATCAATGATAGGATTTGGCCCCATATGCTGGATTAGGCTCATTTGGTTAGCATGGCATTATTGCAGTATTGGTCCTGAGAGTCGGCCAGCTGATGCTGCGTCTGTCCTGGAGCCTGAATATAAATGGACAAAAGAATACATGAGGAGCTTAAGGATGGACGCTTAGCAGTCCAAGCACATCATGGATTTTATAGGATTTTAGGCTTCCAGTGAGAATCAAACTGTTGCCTTTATCTGTAATGTTTTTACCCTTCGGCATAGCTATCTACTGTATAGAAAACAGAAATTCTGTTTGGCCGGTCGTAGTTTCGTCACAGGCGAAGACTGTACAGTAGAGCGTCTACAATGACCGAACATTTGAAATGAATGAAAATGTATGAATGTATCTACAGTAACGGCACATATGGTAAGCCAGAATTAAGGGGTGTTGAAACTTTGGAGCAGCATGAGGAGTTCACTCACTCACTCATCTTCTATACTGCTTTATCCTGTATTCAGGGTCGCAGGGGGCCTGGAGCCTATGCCAGGAGGCTGGACAGGGTGCCAATCCATTGCAGGGCACACACACATACATACACTCACTCACACACTACGGGCTATGTGGGAACGCCAACTAGCCTAATCTGCAGGTCTTTGTACTGTGAGAGGAAACCGGAGTACCCGGAGGAAACCCACCAAACACGGGGAGAACATGCAAACTCCATGTACACAGAGATGGGAATCGAGCCTGGCCGGGAATCAAACCGGGTCCCTGGAGGTGCAACGCCACAGAGCTAACCACTACACCACCGTCCCGGCCCCATGAGGAGTTATGTTTTCGGAATGTTACAACAGTCAAGTTTAAACAATAATAAATACTGTATATACAAGTTAAATTTTTTGTATTACTAAAGGGGAGTGATGGCTCAGGTGGCTAAGGCTCTTGCTTGTTGGTTTTAGGACCTGAGGATCCGGGTTTGAGCCCGACTTGCCACACCCCATACTACCAAGCTACTGTGCATGCAGTCCCAAGCCTGGATAAAACGGGAGGGTTGTGTCAGGAAGGGCATCTGGCGTAAATCCTGTGCCAAAGTTGTGTGTGCATCGGATGGTTCACTGTGGCGACCCCTTGACAGGAGTTTTTATAGAGGGATATTTTTATACATTGAAAAGAATCTCCAGTGTACACTGGAAAACATGAAGTTTAATCCTTTTATTTATTTTTGCATTAACTTGGACTTAAACAAGCCAATTAGATTTCCCCCTAATGTGACCTCATATAAGGGAAAAACCCTCCCTTGACTTGCCACTCAGCTCATCTCTGGAGGGGTGTGGCTCAGCAGTAGCTCATTTACATAGACACTGAAAATGTTTAAAGAAGGAGTAAAATAAAAGGAGATTGAGATATTAAAAGTGAGGAGTATTTCAGCTGGAGCATTAACACTTTTAAAAAGTTACAGTACTGATACAAAGTGCTGAGACTCCTTCCAAAAATGTTACTCACCTACAAAAAATCACTAAATTACCAATTGTGCACATTTATACACACTCTACGTAAGCTGATACTATAGAAACCCTAATGTACGGTACTTGACCAGTAGTCTGACCACTTCTGATCAGAATAACAAATTTAAAAACAGATATTTTTAAACTGCATGTATATTGAGCCATTGTAGCCAACTACTGTATAATGCTGCATTATAAACAAACAATACCCATAAATCCCAGACACAGCAAAAGTCTTATATAAAGTATGCAGCGTCCTTTAAGTCTATATGGTATCCACACCTGCACGTTTACACCCGCACACATAAATCTCAGCGCTGTCAGTGTGAGAGAGTTGTTCAGGCAGCAGCTGCAGTCAGTCGGCTCGAGCACGTACACCCGAGATACACTACAAAGAAATGCACTCTGAAGACTGGTACTTTCCACTTCATTCCAGTCCATTCTCTGTGATTTGTGAGTTCTGTTACGGATGAATAAAACATAACATTAAATAATGTAAATGCCATGCTACGATGCACCTGAATTCTGCAGAAGAGTTTGACCCAAGAGCACGCTGTAGAGCCATCTCGCATTCGGTGATGATCACATGCACCGGTACGCAACAAGCAGGCTTGCTCTGATCCATATTTTATTTTGTTTGCGGGTCCGAAAATTCGGGCAATACATCATTAAATATTTAGCGCTGATTTAGAAGAAAAATATGGCAGCGTGGGCACATCCTGACCCTCAGGATAAGAGCTGGTCAACCTCAATTGTTTCATTAAGGTAGTTTACATTGCTTTTGTCATGACAGCTGTGTGGATAGTTTAGAGTTGGCACTCAGAGGGCAGTGTGTGTGTGTGTGTGTGTGTGTGTGTGTGTGTGTGTGGGAAGGCTTCGGCAGACAAAGCTGCCCTAACATTCATTACAAACTGAGCATGGATCAGCATTCATACAGCAAAGGTCCTCTGTTTCAGGCTTTTCAAAGAGCAAAGGCCAGCATCAGTTATTGATTCTCACATGCTAATGATTACAAAGCTAAAAACAAAGCAGAACCCGGTGCTGGATCAGCTCTATTGTGCTTAATTTATCCTTCGGGAAAGAAACACATTAAGAGAAGCATGTCATGTGACGGTTACAGGCGCTGTAAAATATTTATGGTTTGGGCGACTGCATGGGACTTCCACTGGGTTTTGTTCGCTGTAGCGTTTTCACATCAAGACAGCGAATCTAGACAAAATTGATTTATTGCATGATTCAGCAGCTGGTGCGTGCATTAGCAGTTTTTTAATCAGTTGGGGTTATATCACATCATATAAGGTGTGTACCGGGTAAGCTGACGCCCTAATAATTACCCTAACACACACACACACACACACATGAAATTGAGTGTAATTGGCTTTCCGTTATTGGTAATGGAGTCAGCGATTGTGTTGAAATTATGCAGCTGCACAATCTTGTGAGCAATACTACTAAAGGTCATTATGGTACATTATAGGCTTATTATATTTATCATACACACACTCACATATGTGTAATATTATTTTGCAATATGTACAGGAAATGTTCATGTACAGTAATAATAATGTATGGCAGCATTCCCAGCTTGAGGTGAAGGAAGTGTACAATAAGTGTATTAGCTCTACTGAAATGATTATTTGAAAAAACAACAATTAATAAAAAGCTACTAGTAGAAAGTAATAATGATATTTATTATCATAATTGTTACGTAACATAATGAGCATTAGGAATTGCATACTGTAGGTTACGGCTTAAAAGCACTCCAGGAAAGTTTTTCCATGTATTTTTTTATTAAAACATTTTTTAATTGCATGAATAGTCCCATCATTTCTGTAATATATCACTATCCTTACAGTATGATCAGGAAGACCAGTAACTGAGCTATAAGCAAGGACCTGTTGATGGACAAGCTTACATGGTGTGCAGACCCAGTTCCATAATGAACAATTTCCGCTAAATACACCAACATATTGGTTCACACTTTAATAGTTTAGTATGATGTGTAGATGGAACATTTTGCACAATGTCAAAAATTGAGAAATATAGCAGAGTCAGAGTCTCTTAGAACTAAAGGTGGGCAGAGGTTCACCAATCTGTGGAGATCAGCATCTGCCAATTGTCAAAGAGTTTCAAAGTAATTTTCCTCGACATAAAATTGCAAAGACGTGTAATTAAAATTGCATTGCTGAAAAATGTCAAAGAAGAAGACGACTTTAGGAACATTCAGAATAGATGAGTGAGCGGAGGCTCCAGGTTGAATTATACAGTACACAGTTCTCATCGTCGCCTCGTCATCGTTGTCTATCCTGTATACAGGGTTATGGAGGCTATCCCAGGAAACTCCATGCACACGGACCTGTGGCGGGAATCGAACCCTGATCTTGGAGGTGCAAGTGCTAACCACTAAGACACCGTGCCGCCACTCAACTTTCCAAAAAATGCTGGAGAATAAATGGGGTGCAATACATTGCGCTCCTACAGTAGGTGCACTATGTTGTCTTAGATATTGAGACTGGACTAGCACTGCATCTTGAGTATATTCCGACCTCACATATACTGTTTTTATACTTTGTCAGGGAAAAACACTTACTGAAGATGGATGAATTAATCATTCTGTCTGTCTGCATCGTGTCAGTTGTCCATCTCTTCAACTCTCAGCATGTTGAGTTTTTATTTATTCTTTTTTTTCTGTGCCTGTGAGGCATGGATGTTTCCTTCATACTCAAAGAAAAGGCTTCTTTCTTTACTAAGCTTTCTCTCATAATTCAATTTGTTTTATTTCTATTAACACGTAATCCAACTATCGACTGGTTTGTTGTAATTAAAAGCAGCTGTTTAAACACATCTGCGGTTATTTATGTGTAGAGGAAAGTGTATATGCGTTGTGTGTATGTGTAAATACAGATTAATGGTGTGTTTCCAGCTTTATAGTCTTTAAATGTGGAACCTCCTCGAGCAGCTCTTGTTCTTGTTCTTCAATTCTCTCTCATGTCCGAGAACCCAGCCACTAAAGAAGGTGAGACCTGCTCCCATAAATCCCTGGTCACCTGATAAATTCCGGTTTTATGAACAGGACCAGGGCAACACACATGCTAATGTATGTTCAGATCTGGCTCAAGCACTTCCTGACCAGTCTGAAAAAAGCCCGGAGTTTGTGTAGTTAATGAGGGGACTATGATGTGAAACAAGAGGCCTGGTTTTCTCTGCTGACAACTCTGGAGTTAATTGGTGGCAACTGTTTTATTAAGGCTCTAATGTTGCTAGACTTGGATTTTGAATCTGTGAGTTTGGGGAAAATACACAGCAGTTCACATTCTTTTGCCAAGGACTGAGTCACGTTCTGAAGAGTAAGCATTGATTCCTTATGGAGAATTTCACTTTATCTAATGGTAATGTTTATACATAAGATATATGACTCTTCAGACCTTTTTAATATCTGGTGTACATACACACTCTCCAGCCAGAGGAGAATTCCCAAACTGGTTCGTGCTGATAGAACAGCAACGGTAACTCAAATAACATCTTGTTACAACCAACGTATGCTGAAGATCATCTCTGAACACACAAGATGTCCATCATAAATCTGGTGGACCATCTTTGAAGCAGATGGGCTACAGCAGCAGAAGACCACACCATGTGCCCCTTCTGTCAACTAAGAACAGAAAACTGAGGCTTCAATTGGTATGGGCTCACTAAAATTTGGACAACAGAAGATTGTAAAAACATTTCCTGGTCTGATGAGTCTCGGTTCTCACTGCAACAGTGGGGTCAGAATATGGTGTATACAACATGAAAGCATGGATCCATCCTGCCTTTCATCAATCGCTCAGACTGTTGGGGGTGGTGTAAGGGTGTGGGGCATATTTTCTTTGCACACTTTGGGTCCCTTAGGCAGACAACAAGACTTCAGCAACTAGGTGATCTCTAAGGAATGTTTCTAGCACCTTGTTGAATCTACAGTATACCATACGGAGTTAAAGCAGTTCTGATGGCAAATGTGAGTCCAACCAGGTATTAGCAAGGAAATGGCCATTAGTTATATATATTAGCTTCATGTGTCTTTAAAGACTGCTGTGTCAAGGATGATTTTAATCACCAGAGGTCAAATAAAATAACACCAGAGTCATGTGACAGAACGGCAGAACCCATTCTTGAAACAGTTGTGAGGAATAGTTCTCGATGCTCCCTGAGGACCTTCCAGTCGAGTCCCGGTACTTGAGCAATTTTCAGAGTAATGTTTTTTTTTTCATTCAAGTATATAAAAATATTTAAATTAAGGCATGAAGAAGTGAGAAACAGGAGAAGATGATCGGGCCAGTGATTAGTATACTGGTGATGCTGAATGCTGAGTGGTTGGAACAGACAAGAAGGGAAATGAGGTTGCTGCTGAGGCTGTTACATAAACAACCGATTGTTAAATTTCATGTTTAGGCACTTTGCAGCCTAACACCGTAAAATATTTGTTCCTTTTTTTTAAAATTTAATCTACATCACTTAATTTAATATAAAGAAATGAGGGGTGACTAAAGGCATGTACTGTATAGTACTGTAAGTCCTTCTTAAATTGCTTAAAATGCAATAGTAATGAATGTTAAAGTTAAGGGTTCTTTTAATGAGGATTTACATTACAAGAGATGTAAAGAGACTAAAGAGAGTTGTCAAACCTGATTGGTCAGATCTTTTTTTTTTATCACAGCAGGTGTAAACAGTAATTCCTTGTTTTACTTTGTATTAATAGGGCATAATGGCTACAGTAATAGCTCATTCACACAGAACCGGACAATTAATTCTAAACTTGTTGTGATATAAAATGCATAAAATCTCTCTTTATGGGAGAATTTTAACTTCAAAGGAGAAAGCGTGACTATGCTTTATTTAGAGCTTCATGACACCACTTTTTCACTAACTGTTTTCATATTTCATAACAGCATTTCATATTGTGGTTTACTCTTTATTTAACATTTGGATAATACTTACTCTTACTGGAAATGGCTTGCAAATAAGAAGAATAAACATAAATATGCATTTACTGAACTGAACACCATTAGTTTCGAGCTCACGCTGGGAGCAATACACCATTTATCTTTTCAGTGAGTTGATATGAAAATAATTGTATGCAAAAAACGTCAATTTAGAAAGAAAAAAAAGTACCAGCATGTGTAGAAGAATCTGCACTTTCTTTTTTATAAAGAGAGAGAAATACCATATACGAAATGTCCAGAAACCAGAAATGGTGTCCCCCCACACCATTGTATACGTATATACATTTAGGTGCATTCATCTTGCATTTATATTGATTTCAAATCCATAAATCTCTCTCAGAAACCCTTGGGACATTAAGTTGTCTCTTATTTGGACCTCTTTTAAGAAAATGAAAAATGACATTGTGAGCCCTCATTTATTGAGATGTCCAGTACTGAGTATCCTCAGTGTCTTTCTCTGATGAACTACTGTTCATTGTTCATTCTTAATAGTCTCTGCCTTTTGTCCTTTACCACATGTCCTGCTTTACGTCTTAATAATCCCTTCAGCCCATTAGCAGCGCCTTGTGTTCCCCTCGCGACGTTGACGCATGCTATCTCCTTTCATACAGCATGATAAATAAAAATACATTTGAGGAAAAAGTTATATTTATTTACTTATTATTAGTCGTAGTAGGAGGAGGAGGAGAAGAAGAAGGAGAATTTTTTTTTTATCTTTACCATATAATTTTTCTATTCACTATTTTGACAATCACACCATCTAACAGCTAAAACGTAAACCTTGGCCCATCGCAATGTTTTATTCATAGGTATCCTAGGCTTTAATGGGTGCATAAGCCATTACAGCTAATTTGTTCAGACCGTGAGAGATGGGATTACGTGTCAGAATGAGCCACTGTGTCCATCAGTGTCAGAACCTGATTTAATATTCTGCCCCGATGACCTTTCCCCTCTGCACTGAAATCCATGCCTGGCTTTTTTTTTTTTTTTACTTCATTCCATTTCTCCGTCAAGTCTTTTTATATGTATTTTGGTTTTAATGTGATCATGTTTTTTTTTTGTTTTTTTTCCTACTACATAGTCAGGCCATCAAGCTATTTTATGACTATAGGCTGTCACCAGTCCTTTTAATCATGATTTATGTTGCATTATCAAGGACAGGAACTCAATCTACAGTAAAAATGTTCAAGGAGAAAAAAGGGTCATAAGAAGAAAGTGACAATCACTGATGACTATATCAGTATGTGAAAAGTGTGAAAGTGAAACGATTACATCTACTGTATCAGCTCCAATTGTGATAATAATGATGTAACAATTTTGAATGCTTTATTCATATGGGCTTCAACACATTTGGACCTGGACTTGAACAAGGCTATTAAAAAAGCAATTTGGGGCTTTATGGGCAGGGGTTGTGGTGCAGTAGTGTGTTGTAGGGTTTGTATAGATTTCTTAGATATCCTAGAGTACATGGTGTATGTGACCAACAGATATGACTAATATTAGAAATAACAAACTGGTTTTATTTTATTATCTCATCACATCCATCAGCTCAGCCGTAAATATGTCTGCTCTCCAAAGACATCTCAGTAATCTCTAATTCACTTGGTTAGACTCCTAAAACTAATAACAGTGCACAAAAAAAAATAATTCTCTCTTTATTTAATTTGATGGAAATTTAATTTAGATTATACATGGACAAAATAGCATATTATTGACATTTAATTCCAGCAAAAGCCATTATTTCTTAACTGGATAATAACGTTAACAGTATAGCTCATATTAACTATTAATGTAGACCATGGATTAATTAGAGTACTGTGCAAAAGTCTTGAGCCACCCCTCATTTGTACATTTTTACTTCCAAAGAGCTTTGTATTTTTTTTTTATGTAGTGTTGAGGAATATTTATAGTTTTCTGACTTTTTTTTTTTTTTTGGCTAGTTAAAATGCTTATTCATAAGGAAATCTTTAAAACTTCTCTTACTTCACGTCACTTACACTACATTTATGGCTTTTGGCAAACATCTTTATCCAGACTGACTTACATTTTTTTTTTTATCTCATTATACTGTACATGGCGGCGCGGTGGTGTAGTGGTTAGCACTGCCGCCTTGCACCTCCAGGGTCCGGGTTCGATTCCCCGGCCAGGCTCGATTCCCGTCTCTGTGTGCATGGAGTTTGCAT
>JAQQZS010000021.1:6788185-6800080 GCA_030068045.1 Platyallabes tihoni | reverse complement strand
TTTAGTGTTCATACAAATATTTACACATTAAGTTTACTGAAAGTAAAAACAGTTGAAAGTCAGAGGACGTTTCTTTTCTTGCTGAGTATATATGTTAACCTTATCCATTATGTGACTGTGAGTCATACCTAACTGCTCTCTACTAGTGATCCCAGTGATTCCAACCGTCTCTGTCCTCCAGATATGTCTGACACAAACTGGAGCCCTAGTTCTGATTGGAGTTTTCATCAAATGGAGAGTTTCTAACTAGTCTGTTTAACAAGATCTTGGAGAGTAAGAGGATCCCAGAGGAATGGAGGAGAAGTGTATTGGTGCCAATTTTTAAGAACAAGGGAGGATGTGCAGAACTGTGGCAACTACAGAGGAATAAAGCTGATGAGCCGTGCAATGAAGCTGTGGAAAAGAGTAGTGGAAGCTAGGTTAAGGGGAGGTGAACATTTGTGAGTAACAATATAGTTTCATGCCTAGAAAGAATACAACAGATGGAGTATTTGCTTTGAGGATGCTGATGGAGAAGTACAGAGAAGGTAATAGGGAGTTGCATTGTGGCATTATAGATTTAGAGAAAGTGTATGACAGGGTGCCGAGAGATGAGTTGTGGTGTTGTATGAGGAAGTCTGGAGTGGCAGAGAAGTATGTTAGAGTGGTGCAGGACATGTATGAGAGCTGTAAGACAGTGGTGAGATGTGCTGTAGGTGTGACAGAAAAGTTCAAGGTGGAGGTAGGTCTGCATCAAGGATCGCCTCTAAGCCCCTTCTTTTTTGCTCTGGTGATGGACAGGATGACAGATGAGGTTAGACAGTAGTCTCCATGGACTATGGGTTTTTTTGCAGTCCACATTGTGCTTTGTAGCGAGAGCAGGGAACAGGTGGAGAAAAATCTAGAGAGGTGGATGTACACTCTGGAAAGCAAAGGAATGAAGGTAGTCATAGAAAGACAGAATACATGTGTGTGAATGAGAAGGACCGAAGTGGAAGGTGAGGCTACAGGGAGCAAAGGTAAAAAAAAAAAAAAAGGACTTTAAGTACTTAGGGTCAACAGTCCAGAGCAAAGGAGATTGTGCAAAGGAGGTGAAGAGGCATGTACAGGCAGGTTGGGTGGAGTATCAGCGAGAATTAAACTAAAGGTGTTCAGGACAGTGGTGAGACCAGCGATGCTCTACGGCTTAGAGACATCACTGAAGAACAGACAGGAGGCAGAGCTGGAGATAGCAGAGCTGAAGATGTTGGGGTTCTCTTTGGGAGTGACAGGGATGAATAGGATCAAGAATGAGTCCATCAGAAGGACAACCCATGTTAGATGTTTTGGAGATAAAGTCAGAGGGGCCAGATTAAGGTGGTTGGGACATATTCAGAAGAGAAATTGTGAATACAGTATATCTGTAGAAGGATGCTGAGGTTGGAACTGCCAGGTAGGGGGTCTAGAAGAAGACCAAAGAGGATATTTATGGATGTAGTGAGAGAGGATATGAAGTTAGTTAGTGTAAGAGAAGAGGATGCAGGACAGAGGCAAGTGATAAACTGTGGTGTCCCCTGAAAGGGAACAGCCAAAAGATAAAGAAGAGGAAGAAGAAGAAGGAGAGAGCCTAATACATCCTGGTGCTCAACTTCTGGTTGGAGTTCTTGTTGCATGGAGGTCTCTGGCTGCTGCTGAGGTCTGCGTGGGCGTGTTATGACTGAGGATCGTTGTGACTCCAGATGGACTGGGCTCTTGTGGACAGTTTTTCTGTGATGACCTGTGACTGCAGTTGTTCAGTAGTTTAGAACTGAAATTGCCATGAACAGTCTACATCAGAAAAAGTGAACTTTCTATTAACTTAGCACCTTTCCTGGTATATTGAACTTTCAACCTCATAGTGGTCATACAGGTATAGCAGGAATTGCTTTAAGGTCTCGCTATTTAATATCACCAAAATGAGAATGGGTTACTTGTTGGCGTTTCTTCCTTTTGTCATCTCAGGGATTCTTTCCCTGACACCATCAAGCCCATCTTGCTCATCAGGGACAAACGTATAGTATTAATTTATACTTTATTCCCTTACATTTTTTGATGTCCATCATTAAAAGCATTAAACAATATACACATTTGGATAGAATATTCACTCGTAAAATTTCCACTGGTTTCATGTGCATCTTGCATTTAGCATGATTCTGGTGCATGTACAGTACTATAAGGCTTTGAATGTGTGTACCTGACATGTGTTTCCTCAGCAGCTGGCTTTCTTTGTTCTGTTCACTTTTCTTTTTACTGAGTTCCACTTCGGGGTGTCTGAGACCTAGCGCTGCTTTAAAACGAGATTCCTACTGGGCTCCAATTAAGACTAGCAGAAACATTAATGAACAAGTTCTCTGTGTCTGGCTCACCTCACCACTGCTCTATTTATTCGAGTGCTTAGGGGGACATATGATCTCAATTCAGAAGCGCAATTTCTTCCTTTATCAAATTAAATATGTGCAATTTATGTTTTTATAAACATTGGTGACCTTGCTATGGGCGATAGATGTCCCAGACGTTTGGATCGCTTTCTATTGTGCACACTGTCTGCTCCTCCTTTTTTCGTTATTCTTTACGTAGGGTTTCATTTACTCCATTTGCCCAGAAGCCACATTTAGAAGTTTCTCGGCTGACTGGAAAAGAAGAAAGAAGCATCCCTGGGATGCTGAGAGATATGCTTCCCTCCACAGAGGCACACATGCTTCAAAGTGTTGGTCAGAGGATAAAAGGCTGATCGGTGTGCAGCAGAGCTTTCTCTCTTTCGCTAAAGAAAAAGAACTGTCTTTTTTGTTGTTCTTCTGTACCACACTAATTCCTTTTTTTTTCATCCTTTGAGTTTAATATGAAACCCAACTGCGATTTTGATTTATGCCTTCAGAGTCTTTGGCTGATTCTAAATACCAGGGATGAAAAGCATGGACTTGCATTCCTGGGAAGAAAGCCTCGGCCAAGTTACCTTCCAAAAATGAGCTCGCAAAAAACATGATAAGGTAATAGATTCCTGTAAGAATGTGACAGCTGCGGCATGCCGTCGCACAGGTCGCACAGGAAGTTACTGCCACTTAAATGTCAGTATTTTTAGCGTTCTATTGAAAATAATCTTGAGTAAACTTACTTATTGCAAGTGTTCATACTTTGTCAGCTGCACACTCGACGCTGCCAAGGTGGCGATATGCTAAGATAAACAGCACATCTGTTTTTCTGTCAGATGTGTAGAGGTTTTATATTTAATGCCATCTGATAAAGTCTTTATTCTGCTTACTTATCTGATCATAGATAACATAAGATGTTTACGTATCTCTCATCAGAGTTTTGCTTTTCGTCTAACCCAGTGACAGAGTAGTAATAGGCTTTGGCAAGGTCTACTGGTATGAATCAAAAACAGTGATCAGTGTGCTTTGTAGGTATTGCTACTTTACAACACATCAGACTTTGAAGGTATTACTTTTCCTTCTTTTTTCATTCCGTTTCAGGGCTTTTCTGCCGAAGGCAACTGAAAAAGGTCAGTAGTCACCATCAGTTAAAGCTGATCTGTGATTTCTTACGGTAGCATGGTGTTGCTTAGTAACCATACTATAGGATATATACTGAACAGTGTATGGCACGATATATAATTATTACTGTATACGGTAACCCAAAATGAGTTTACACTGCCTGAACGAAAACAACTAAAGAGATTTGAAATGACTTGAATTAGGGAAAGAATTGTACAATACATTATTTAAACCTGGAAGGATATTGCTGAAGCATCAAATTTGTGGAAGAAATGCAGTTAGAAAAAAATGATGAATGGACCTCACTTAAATTCAGGGTGAAGCTGCATCATTAAATATCGACAGTTGATACATTTCCACACATACAGTGCAAATTCAAATTCAAATTATTTGTCACATACACAGTCATACACAGTATGATATGCAGTGAAATGCTTATATGACCTTAAAAAATAAAATAAAATAAAATCAATATATATGGAGAAACTTAGCTATAAACATAGCTGTTGAAAAAGAACAAAAATAAAAAATATATAAAAATATAAAATATAAAACCTATACAATATAGTAAATAATGAAATATATAAAACTATAGAAAATCCTTAGCTGTAAATTTTTGTTAAATATAAATATACACTTTATCACTCACACACTCACTCATCTTCTATACCGCTTTGTCCTGTACTCAGGGTCGCGGGGACCTGGAGCCTATCCCAGGAGGCTTAGGGCACGAGGCAGGGTACACCCTGGACAGGGTGTCAATCCATCACAGGGCACACACACATAGACACACTCATTCATACACTACGGGCAATTTGGAAACGCCAATTATCCTAACTTGCATATCTTTGGACTGTGGGAGGAAACCGGAGTACCCGGAGGAAACCCACCAAGCATGGGGAGAACATGCACACAGAGACGGGAATCTATCCTGGCCGGGAATTGAACCCGGACCCGGGAGGTGCAAGGCGACAGTGCTAATCACTACATCACCGTGCTGCCTATACACATTATGTACATTTGTAGACTGAAAAAGACCTGAATTGTAGTAGAATTAAATAGGAATGTCCACGGAGTGTGCAAATGTGCATGAATGCTAGATGTGCGTATGTCCATAATGTCCATAATGTGTAATGTGCAAAAATGAAACGAAATAGAAATGTCCAGGGTGTGTGAGAAGGTGCCTGAATGTGCCGATGTCCAGAAATGTTACAGGATGTGGCAATAAAATGAAGTCAGCCGACGACCTGAATGTACTGAATGACCTCTTTTTTTTTCTTTCCGCAAGGCACTGGCATATTGCAGAACTCAAATTATAAAAGAGTGGTTCTGAGGAAGCATTTTCACACATTAACTGGACACAACAGTTTGTGCTGTAGTCAAAGCTAAAGGTGACAGAATGAAATCTTAGAGTGTGCGACTTTTTTTTGTCTTTTTCCTTTTTTTGGCCAGGCAGTGTATTTAACGACCATGTGGTAACCTTAAATTGTGGCATGGCCTCCAGTTTTTTTTTTATTTTTTATGTATATACACCTAGAAATAAAATTAAAAAATTGATGGGTTGTCTGGATACTTAAGGGTCCTCAGATCACCCTCTCTACAAAGGAAAACTATTTGTTTTTCTGTTCTACATAAAAACTTTAAAGGTTCCTCCAGTGGGCCCTTAACGGTGCTAGAAGTAATCATTTTCTCCAAGTGGGCTGAACCATGGTCGTGCTTGTGATCTGGGGATTATAACAGAACTCAGTGGAAGACAATATCAAGCAACTGCACAAACAAACAGGAACACATAGTGACAAACGCTCTTTGAAATTGAGATCGAGAGCACATCAAAAAAGTAGAAGAGAACACTAAGAGAAGTCTGATGTGTGTGTGTGTGTGTGTGTGTGTGTGTGTGCGTGTGTGTGTGTGTGTGTGTGTGTGCGTATGTTCAGAGCCATCCCTTGTTAAAACTATGTTTTTGATCTTCTATTGTTATGAAGCCGTAGCACTCAAGTGAAAAAAAAAAAAAAATCACTACTCATTACCATAACAAATCTGTTTGCTCGCTAAAGCAACAGCAGGTTTTATTCCACCTCTAGTTACTTTTCCTCTAGTTCCTTCACCCGAGTGGAAATGCTAAAGGAAGTCTGATATATGGGCCGCGTCTCGAACCCTGTGTAGGTAATGCTGCGTCGACCAACTTAGACCTGTCCCTCTGTGGATAAGCATTACTCAAAGTCACTCTCTCCACTACAACTGTCTCTTCATCTTGGAAGAAATCCAGATCTCATCAGTTTTAATAAACATGTCATCATGCGAGTTAAGCCCGGTATACATCATATATAACAAAAAGGATCATACAAAAATCTGGTGTGTTGAGAATCTCTGATGAGTCTCTGAGTCGGATTAAACCCATATATTGTCCTCCCTAGAGGCTAAAGTGAGTGTCTATGTTACAGATAGTTTGGCATTTTTGAAAAATGTGCCATGTCGTCTTTAGCCATCTTTTACACCTTTCCGCAAGGAAGCACCGCCTCCCGTGCATGACTCCAGCCTTAAGTGCGCACTCTGTCATTTTAAATTAATATTATTTATTTCAAACTGTCCTGTCTCTTTTCCATACACTCCCTATTAGGTGCCTTCTCTTTGTGTTTCTGTATTTCCGTACTTCTCGTTCGAATGCACCTGCAGCCAGAAAAAAAAAACAAAAAAAAAAAACATGGGTTCGGGTGAGCATAGTTATCCCGGCAGCCACACCAATCACGGCTGTTTGTGTCAAGCTGTCAGACTCCTCAGCGAGCCAGAAGGAGATGAGCAAAGAGAAAAAGAAATGATTTCTCGCTGAGCAGGAAAAGAAGGTATCTTTTCTTTCTTTTCTTTTCTCTTCCTTTCTCCCCATAGTTGATCACTGCAGTCACTCTTTCTTTACAAGGCTGTCAGCGCACCATCAGCAGCGGATCCGTAATATTCTGATTTCATTACCTCCCGCTGAAGATGTGCTGCTCGATATTGGCAGACAAAGCTTGCATTCAGGAGGTTTGTATGTGTGTATATGTGTGTGTGTCTGTGTGTGTGTGTGTTTGTGCATTGCATTGGGATGGGGGTGTTGTTACTGAAGCGAAATAATAATGCTAGAAAAAAAAAAAAGAAAAGAAAAAGATGCCCATTTTACAAGGACGATGTCTCAGGGAGAAATAAAGTAATGCATGGTCAGAAAGGCAAGGCAGTTGATAAAAATAAATAAATAAATAAATAAATAAATGCTGCTTCTTTCACTCACGTCCTCGTGTCTTCAGTGCCTCTATCTCCTGAGCACAGGCGCAGGTATAAAAGAATCACAAATTGTTTTTGGCCTTGGCTCAATAAGCCAATCACTGTCTAAGCAGAGTGATCTCATTCCTATTAAGAGCATTTGTTCCGTTCAAAATCCAATATCTGAACTGTCAGTAATAATGCAATTGCAGGCGCAGTGGTGAGATTGGGGGGGGTTGGGGGAGGATTACGGGCCGTGTGGTGTGAGGTAGTGAATAACCCCATGGAGCCGTGACTCAAGGCCGGATTTATTCAAAGTAAGCATTTCGGCTAATAGATGCTCGGTCGTTCCTCTTCATAATCTCTCTCAGTCTCGAGCTCCTTTCTCTCTCTATCTAATATCCATCTGATTATTTAAGCTCACTGCTGGGTTGATTTACATTTCTACACATTTATTTAGAGATAAAAAAGATGAAGTTTACACCATGACCAGGAACAGTCCTAGTTTCTGTCTGGCAGCTCTGCATCGAATTTCTGTTAAATCCCAGCACACTTAAATTGTCCTTTCAAAAGGGGTTGATTAGTTTCCTAAAACAGCAGTTCTGATAATATACTATAGGTTCCTACAGTACGAATGTGATTGCTAGTAGTCCACATAATCTAAGAATAATCAATAATAAACAACAAGATATAATCCTGTGAATGGTGGGACTTTCTATAAGGATGCAGTACTGTGCAAAAAGTCTTGAGTTAGCCATCATTTCTTTATATTTTGCTTCCAAAGAGCCAGACTTTCTTGTAGTTTTAATGTAGTCTTAAGGAAGAATTCTCCAGGCTTCCTTAAGGACTTTTATAACTCTCATATTGGCAGGTTTTACAGTGTGTCTCTCATTTTCAGTCCACGTCTAACTTAAGGCAAGTACCAGTGAGAAAAAGGTGCAGATGACAGATGAACAGTGATTAGTATACTGGAGTGTTTGGAACAGATGAGAGGGGAAATGAGGTTGCTGCAATAAATCGCATCCTGTTACTGTAAAATATTTGTTGCCGTTTCTTTAATTTAAAATATATCATTTTATTTAACATGAAGAAATAAGTGGTGACTCAAGACTTTAACAGTACTGTATGTTTATTTATTTATTTATTTATACATTCATTTTTAACCAGACTTTATTGTCATCTCTTTAAAACAAACATTTAATACTTTTTTAAGCCATAGAACAGTTAACAGAATGAAGTAAACCTAAATTGACTCGTGAACATTCCACACCATTAAATGCAATGGATACTACTGTAAATGGATCAAATTTGCAATGTCATTTAGTAATAACTTCAAAATTGTAATTGCTTTGGTATAAGTGGAATAAGAGACCATAGGCCACACTGTTATACCAAAATATTTCACTCTGGTGTGGTATTAGAGCATCATGTTACTGTATTTCTCGCCAATCAGGAAACTGCTCAGTGCTTCACTCATAGAAGCTTTCATTAATAACCCTTCTGCAACGACACCATGACAAATTAGCACTTTATTTTTAGGTCCAGTCTATATTTTAACAGTTTTACAGCAATAAAGCTCCACTTTTGCAGTTTTGAGAAATAAAAACAAGCTTTTTCAAATGAAGATAGAAGTATTTAAAGCAAATAAAAATAAAAACATTCCATCCATATCCATGTCTTTACGTCTCAATCATTTTTCTGTCTATACTATATGTCTGCGCAGCCTTTTTCACAGCTTTACACAAAACTGGCTTGACAGAATTTAATGAAACTTTGCCAGTCCTTCAGAATTTGCCTGAAGTTAAATCTGCGCCATGGATTAATTCGAAACCTTGAGTAGAAGGGACGGTATGAGCAGTTTTGTGCCAGATTACCTCACAGCAGCCATCGATTTTTCAGGTAAATATAGCACTTTTTCCCTCAAGGTGGGCATGGCTATCTTGTCACTCAACAAAGCCAGTTAACGCAATAGTTTATTATAAATACACATCCCAAAGACACAGCAACGACTATACTTCCCCTACAAAGCACCCAAATCCTCACCAAACACAAACAAATGTGCAACACAGCATGGCTTACTCCAAAAAAAAAAAGCTATGTAACTTTTAAAAACTGAATCTTCAAAGATGGATGGACAGATTATTCTTCCTGCGGGAAGTTTAAAACCAGTTTCTCTCATATGTTCCGAAACCATAGTGCGAATTAAAGCAGTACTGTGATCAGCAAAAACACGGGTCATTAGAGCAAACTTATCTGCAGCAGTCTGAGTTGAGGGCGTGTAAAATACCAAAACTGTGTTATGTGCTCAAATCAAAATGTTGAGTGAAAGTGATGTTATGAACAGTTTTGTGGTGGATTTAATAATCTACTTAAAACAGGCTGACAATGTATTTGGCTGACAACAAAAAAGTACAATTTAGTGTAAACAATGTGCAAGATAGTCAAACTTTCCAAATTTTATTTCTAAAAACCCTTTACCCAATTGGAATTTTAACTTTCATTTGTATTTCTTTTCCCATGACTTGTATAATTTGGCAAACATAAGATCATGTTGATCTTAAAGGTAATCAATCCCTGCCACATTAGGGTCCATCTGCAGAAGAAAAAAAAAGATAAACTGCTGTCTAAAATAAAAACAACTCTTTCAGATTCACTATAAATAAAGACGTTATTGAGTATCTGCTCGTAGCAGATTCATAGCAACCTGCTCAAGCAAAAAGGTTAAAATAAATAAATAAATAAATAAAGATAAAATGGGCATATTTTGTCTATTTCATTGACATTAGTGCTTCTCAGGTGTATGGATCTTTAGGTGGACTTGGCAGTATTTTTTTTTACCCCAGAAATGAATTGACCGAAATTATAAAAATTATAAATTATTAGAAATTTTTAAACCACAGCACTGTTTACTTCTTGATTTGAATTTGTCAGTCAGAACTTGTTTGACTAATGGTCTACAATAAAGTGATTAACCATAGCGCAAGGTAAACTGAACAACACAATTACCAATTATATACCAGTAAACTGGTAACAGGATCATTGGCACCCAAGGGTCACCCATGCCCACGGGCAGGCCAGCCTGTCCAGTCTAATCCCACAGAAAGGCCAATGTAGGACAAATCACCAAAAGATCCTGACCCTTGCAGAAAGGCACCAAAACACCCATTTCATCACAGCCTACCACCCATGGGGACCAGATCTCCCCAATCTGATTGAGCACCCATGAGATATGCTGGATAAATAAATCTGATCCATGGAGGTCCCACTATGCAATCCATATCACCCAAAGGATCTGAAGCCAAAGTCCCAATGTTGGACACTGCAGCATTTTATTGTTATGGCTGATTGGTGCATATCAGCAGTTTGGAAAGCAGCCTGCCTACAGATTTATTTTATCGTGCTTGTTTTAAGATTGCTGCTATAGCATCAGTCTACACATGGAAATGTACTTTGGACATTCTCCATATATTACTGCTGTGGTTAAAAGGAAATAAAACATTTCCAGACATACTGTTATTGGGAAATAATCAACTTCAAGGTGATAGCATTAATGCCACTATAACACCACGAGTTGCAATCACACTTCCTGCCATTCATTATTGACATCACACCTCATCGTGTTTAACTCCTTACTTAACAAGTAAATAATTACAAATTAATGAGCACCAAACCCAGATTTGTAATTGAATGCATTTTGTTTCCTGCTGTAGAGCAGTAAAAATAGAGACATGCTGAGACAGAAGACATGCTGAGCCAATAAACTACCAGTTAAAAAAAAAAAAAAAAAAAAACATTTTACATACATATGTAATGAGGTGACATTTTTCCTTTCTTCACCTGGTCAGTTTTGGTAAGGCTGTGCCAACTGTAACCTTAAATTCCAGTTCAGCAGTTTCTGAATACCCAAACCTGCATATTGGGCACCAATAATCTTGCCATGGTGAAGGTCACTGAGATCACATTTTTCTTTATTCAGATCTTTAATGTGGATATGAATTCAAGTTCTTGAACTGTATTCACAATTTATTCATTGAGATGTCACTGATTTTGAGAACCATTGATTTATTTAAGGCAAAGAAACCATTCTAGTTTGAGTGCATGTGGCAAAATTACAAAAAAAAAAAAGTTGTTTTGCTCTAGATGAATAAGTGTGACTAAAGGACATTTACTTTCTGTGTCCTTCTGTCCCTGGTTTGATATACAGATTTTGCAAGCTGTAAGCTTTACTGCAGCTCAGTGTTTCTGTCTATTAGTCACACACATGCACATTATTGCTTCCTGTGCAGATCTGAACCCCATGGTGTGGTGTTAATTGTGAAGGTTTGGCTCATTTCTCTGTGTACATGTCTGATCAATAACGATTTCCAAAAGCTCCTGGTAAATTATAACCATGGCCAAACATACACGAGTTCATGTAAAGGGATACAGCAGCTACCAAGCTTAACCATGACATGTATGAATTATTTCTTTATTACGTGCTTTGTCAGCTTTACCTGAATTAGTGCTTTTGTCAGGAGATTTGATTTATTTATTCATTTTTGCAGACATACAGTAGATCAGCATCCAAATCTAATTACTACCTTTTGATTAGCTGTTTTTTGTCCACTAAAAGGAGCATTTTATTAGACAAGTTAAATTTCTATGCATATGCTTTTTTAACACTTCGATTGCTTTTGAAGAAAGGCGAATGCCATTCCTTTAGCTCAAAGAGTGTTTTACTCTTCACTTGTAAAATTCTTATAATTGGTGTAAGTGTCTGCGCTGGTTCAGATCACCGGTTTGTAAAAGCTGCTAATGCTGCGTTGAGTCTTTATATCCGTTTTCAGTAGGATGAGGTTTTGCCTAAAAACCTAAGGGGTCATCTCATATGAATTAGGTGTCTCATGTTGATTTATCTCCTGCCATGGTGTACCAGTCTCTTCTGACTTTGGATTCTAATTAACACCAGCTCCCTCCTCTAGAGCATCACCTCAATGGACACCGCTTCATCTTGGGCGGAAAAGAAGACATCACGAAAAAGGAGGGTCTTAAATTACACCTGTCACTTTAAACAGCAGGTCGTTCGGGGGGCCCAGAGCATGCTGGGATACCTGTAGGTGTCACGCACTAACCGGGATGATCAGAAGATTAGCACACTTAGCGGTTAGCCCTTTGTAGCGTGGATGGTAAACCC
>JAQQZS010000021.1:6722647-6746299 GCA_030068045.1 Platyallabes tihoni | reverse complement strand
ACATGAAATTATTATGTACAAAACACATATTACATTTTAGTACATGTAACAGGTAGCCATGTTAATTTTTTTGAGTGTAGGTGCAGGTGTTTATTTACATTGAGCAAGTAGCTTATTAAAAACCTAATTAAATCTGACACATAACTGTTCATAACATTTGCTTTTCCTCAGCATTTTGATTTCACTTATGGTACAGGTTAAACTTCAGGCAGATATTTAAGAACCGCAAAATTCCATCTTTCGGTTGATTTAAGACGCGCCAAAAATCTGTCAAAACCTCTGACATACAGTATAACTTCATTTATGGCACAGGTTTAACCTATAAAATACCAACGTACTGCCCAAGTTTTATTAATTTATGTAGAACCAGTTTTGCATGATGCTGTGACAAAATCTGGTTTTCTGAAACTGGTCTCAGGTCCTCCAACATACTGTACAGTATGAAATGTAAAGATATCATTGAAAGGCTGAGTTCTAACTAACGTACAGACAGGACCTTTCTTTTATTTATTTACAGTAGATATCCTCCAGTATTGGTAGCTGGGTCCCAATGGCAATTTTGAAAGACTTTTTTTTTCACACAGTAGCTGTTAGCATACAACAGTCAAGTTCTCTCTAGATACTAACTGGAAGTGTCTGTGGGAACCTGATTCCACAGAATGTTTGACCAATCTCACATACGCCTACAGACCTGTTTGTCCAATGTTGCCTGTTCCTTTAGAACATTTGACCAAGTTTGCCCACTCTTGCAAAATGTTTATACAGTCTGCAGACCATATTGTATGCATCACCCATGGTGTGTTTATTATGCATGCAAATATTCATTACACCTCCTTCATTTTTTTACACTTCGTTCCTCCCAAATGTTCATTAACAATTAAATATCTTTAAATGTAAGTTGTGATTTCTGCTTAGTTGGTGCGATATTCTCTCAGGACTGTTCTTACATCTTCACCAACCATACCTTTAATGATGGGCATCTGTTGAGCAGGTTGGGTGTTAAAGGTGTGTGAATAGACGAAACAACAGGAAGACTCCAATTACAACTGACTTGGCAAGTTATAACGAAGGATTAAAACATGACAGGGCATGGTGTTAGACGGGCGGAAAAAATTCAGTGATGTTCTGCTATGAAGTGATACTGATGTATCTGCATGTCTTGAGGTTGTTGGAAGACATTGAGTTGATTTTATTTAAGATTATGATGCTGTAAACACTATCTGTGATTTTATGTCTTAGTGAACTGTGGTAATGGGATTATGGAAATGCTTTGAGACACCTAATTGCTGGAACATCTCCACATTGAAATCTCTGTTGCTAGATGATTGGAAAGGTATGTATATGTGAAGGTGTACCATTTATAAATTAATGCTCACAATAAAGCTTTAAACAAAAGTTTTTTTTTTTCAATTACTCTCACAGAAGCAGTAATAATAGACCGCATGTGGCATCTGGATACTTTTCCCATTCTTTTATTCATTACATAAGCCAATCACGATTCGATTTGTGGATTTTGTTTTATTTATTTATTTTTATTTTATGCCATACTAAAGCTATTAGTGGTTCCGGGAGGATAAATCACATTTTTTTTCCCCAACTGATTGCAAATACTGTGCATGAGGTAGAGCTATTTTAACAATTGTGTATGAATTAGACACAGGACTTGTGGCAAGGTTTAATTGAAATTCGCCTGTTTTTATTGTGCTTTTATCTTTTCGCTAATGTGCTACGACAAGCTTTGAGATTCAATCATGCCGCTGACTGTCTGCTCAGCCTTGCCTTCCTGCCTGTTTGATTTCATCAGTGACTCCTAAGTCATTACACTGTGTAATATTAATACCCTATTCACAGGATTGTGTCTTCCTGAAGTGTGTACGGGAAAAATGAATACACATGCATGTTCCTGAAGGTGTGTTTCTGCGATTAGGTGAAGCTTCAGAGGGAGAGAGAAAAAGATTAAAAATACTAGCAAGGAGACAATTGTGTATCACTCTGCTTGAGGGAACTTGTACATTTTCGATCAGAAGCTTCAGTCTACTGCAGGCATCTGCCTTTGATTCACACACGCACACACTCACACTCGCACACTTTTCTCTCCAGGTTTGGCCCGATGCCCGGTGAGAGCTCGTTAAAAATGGGACTGAATTGTTAAGAGAGGCCTCGAACCCTTCAGCAGGCCTTCTGTCTTCTACAGCATACAGTACACATACGTACGCACACGCACACACACACACACACACACACACATACACAGCCCATGTTTTTCTCTGAAATCCAACACAGTTAAAATCATGTCAAATTAGAACCAGACTGCTTTGTTTAATTAATATGCGCTTTGGTACTGGTTTATAATGTCACAAATCCTACATGAATTAAGTATTTTATGCAATACATAATATTATGTCATTTTCACACTCTTCTTTATTTTTGCAGGTTGGGGCTCCATGAATAATTATCATCATCATCCAGACTTTAAGCTTTGCTAAAGAAGCTAGTATGTTCCTAATGTGATTATAATGTAACCAATCAGTAATGAACATGTTACATGCAGTAAGGACCTCACTTAAGCTCTGACCAAAACAAAATTAATTTTGTTATATTATTTTTTCACTTAGAGCAGATATTGTACTACATAAATGTTAGTTTGTTATGCTTATGCTTACAGTGCTGCCCCTAGAGGAGTGTCCACTTACTTTTGTTTTTTCAATGAAATTTTTATATTTATTTACTTTGCAAATTTTTTTTTTTCTATTTTTAAACATAAGTTTATACTGTAGGTGCCATGGCAGGTAGTTTTATTTTTACTTGGGTTTTATTCCATTTAACTATTAATAACTATGCTGCCTTAGGAAGGTTGTACTATAACAAACTTAAAGCTAGTTAACATTTAAGTTTTTTTTTTTCCTAAATGAATTAAAAAGTAGAATTTGTTGGTGATGTTTGTGAAACTTTGAGACCAACCACAGCTGTGGATAAGGTATACTTGAAAAATATTTTAAACATACTGTAAAAAGTTAAAGTGTAACATCCAACAGAGTGATTAAAGAAGATGTGAGACATCCAGTAGGGTGGAAAAAAACAAGTGTTGCTGTCTTTACACATCCTCAATATACAGATGTTTTTTAACAAGGCTTCTTATAATGTACCATTCTCACAGGAAGACCTCTAATTGGGACATGAATTTATCACAGCAGTCAGCGAGTGTGTGTGCGCGTGTATGCATGCATGCAATGAGCTGCCAGTTTATTAGTTACTAGATCATTATACATAATAAAGAGCCTATTCATTGTACACTTATTCTTATAGCACATCATGGTAGGCTGCCACATAAAAGTAAAACCACCAGACCAAACATTACAAATCAGAGCAATAAAGGCCTAATGAACAATTATTTACTGGTTAATGTCGGCTTAAAGAAAAGGAGCTTTGATCCTCTTCCAAGATGTCCTTATATATTCGGATTTTCATCATCAGCCCGGTCATGCACTGAGGCACACCTGTTAGGAATCAATAATGAGAGAGAGAGAGAGAGAGAGAGACTCATACTATCTTTCAGTAATTGCTTTATCTCTAACAGGGTCATTTCAGAACCTAACCTGATGAACCCTGAGCATGAGGCAGTAATACACCCTAAAGAGGTGAGCATCATCATGCACATACTGTATATTCACACACTCCAGACATGCGCACAGGCAATTTATCTCAATCAATCTACTGGCATGTTTTCTTGGACGTTTAGTGCAAACTGGGAAGTCCAGGATGAAACCCTATACTACATCAACAGTTGCAGTTACTGAAGATATCACAGCAGTGCTAATATTCACCACAACAGCATGACCTTGAGTGCGATATTGCTTTAAAAAAAAAAAAAAAAAAACTTTCCATGAACACAATTCATCATCAACATATGATTATTTTGTTTATTTAACCAGTTATTTTGCTCCACCAACATATATCCTTCTGTGACTGATGGAACTAACTAACTAACTGCAACTGGCTTAACTAGCATTGAGAAAGTTTGTGTAATTGACAGTAGTTTTAAGTTATCAGTACTATGGAGTCAAAAGGAGAATAAACCATGGAGATGATGCACATTTAACTAGTGTTTTAGAGTGTCAGAGCCAATTCAAACTGACTTATCAATTACTAAGAAGAAAATCATTGTTTAAGATGACATAACATTAGCAGATGTGTTTTCTTGATGAAAGTGCTTCTGTGACTGTAAGTTTTGGCAGGTAGCTGATCTCCCCTGTAATGCTGACCATACACAAATACTATCCCTCATGCTAAAGGCTGATGGTGATACATACCTGTATACAACGGTACCTCAGCATACGAATTTAATCGCTTCTGGAGGCGACTTATTAAGGCAAAATTTCATATTGCAAAACGCATTTTCCCATAGGAAATGAAATAAATGCAGATAATCTGTTCCAGCCACACACAAATATTACCAATTCCAACATTATAATCATATTTTTTTATTATGGTTATAACAACAATCAAAACATTTTGAAAAGACATGTAAATTAACTAAAATATGAAATAAATAGATATAAACTTCACTTAACCTTCGTTTATGATCTCTCTTGGCAGCGGCTGCTTATAAAAGCAGGAATGTTCTTATAATATGCAAGTGGTGTTTGTGAATGATTGATTGTCTACAGATTACACAGACAAATGTGTCTGTTTCACAAGTTATCTGTCAATTTTTAAGGATCAAGCATTCTACTCGGTGAAAGTACATGCGAATAACTGCAGTAGGCTCCTATCCACTTTATCTGGCATTGTCATTCATGGATGTGCAGCATTCTTTAAAACGTTTGTACCATTCACCTTCATTCACGTGTAAGTCCCAGTTTGGCTTGAACGCCTCATTTAACCTTAGATTACAGTATGTACGTTTCTGCAAATTAGCTTGTAACATGTTAACAATGAAACTAAGGCAATAATGCAAAACTATTATTAAACATTACATAAGAAAATGAATCAACACCTTCTGACCCAATCAGAATGAAGAATTCAACAGCACTGCATTATTAAGCGGATTAGAGCTTTTACCATGTGCTCATTTACACGTGCAGTGACACAGTATTTGGCACATTATCATCTTTAGTAGATGAACAGATGAGAGGTTTTACTGAGTGTGCTGGAGTGCAGAGTTCTTCTGGTAACTTTTTCACACTTTCTCCTTTCTATTTTTATGCAAAACCCAGGAGTGTACATTTGTTTATTTTCCCTCCATTTGAAAACTAGTCTGTCATGTAATATGTTGCTTATTTTGCAGTCATGCAAAGATTCTTATGTAATGTTATTTATTTATTACCTTTTTTAAGTTATGTTTGGAAAATTGAATGGTTTTGTACATAATTATCATGTCAGTATAAACATTCTATATAGCAATCAAATTAATACAGTATGGTGCCTAAGACTTTTGCACAATACTGTATTGTGCAAAAGTGTAGTTTCCTCCTTTTTTGTTTAACAGTAAATCATAAATAAATCAGTTTGAATTTTGAAATTACTGGACATAGCTCTGGTGTTGCTTGTGGCAGTTTCTTAGCAATTCCTTGGAAGAATTTTGGCACAGAGCCGTTTTTTTTTTTTTTGCTTTGCAATGTTCAAAAGGCTTCTTGCATTAGTAACCCATTTCTGTTGTGAATTTGCTTGAGGGGTTTCAGATAACCAGCTTGGTGCAAGATTCATTTTTGGTTTGGGTTTAGCTTACTGACAGAAAGCTTCACCTCCTGCTCTGATTCAGGCAGCTCAGAAATCAAAGTGTCTAAGCAGCCAAACCTCTCACCACTAAGCTTTACCTCACTCTTGGCAGGGAGTGTTTTATTCTGTTTAAAAGCCTTTTGGGTTTAACTCAGACAACTCCAGTAGCAGTATCGTTCTGTATGCCTGTACAATTTCTGCAGCACAAGCCTGTGTTATTAAATTATAAGCTTCTTACCTCTATTTCAAATTTTTACACTTTTTGAGCATTAATGCTGATATGGAGAGAGGTGATCATGGTGCACATAGGCTGATATGACTGGTGATAGAAATTTTGTTCAATTCCACTGATCCTGTACAATTTAAATCCTTGACAAGCTGACACAATTTGTATGAATTATAAAGTGGTTCTGTTTGATGTGTCACAAAAGAAGGGTCTGGGTAGAAAGATATTGAGGCCCTTTTAGAGGGACCATTGGATACCACAAATTCACTGTATTAGGGGCTACAGTCTGCACTTGTGTTTTTTTAAAAAAATATATAACTGCCTGGACCCTGTCCAGGGTGTACCCTGCCTCGTGCCCGAAGCTTCCTGGGATAGGCTCCAGGCCCCCCGCGACCCTGAATACAGGATAAAGCGGTATAGAAGATGAATGAATGAATGAATAACTGCCTGGAAATAAATAAATAAATAAATAAGTTGTGCCATTTCAAAAGGGTTGAATTATTGGCCTGCATCAGGCAAAGAAAACAACTAAGGACACAAGCATTGAGCACTGTGTAGATTTTTTATTAAAGCCTAGAATGGTGGAATGGTCAACTTTGCGGAATTTTGAAAAGAAATCAATGTTAACATAAATTGCATCATATAAAAATAAATGGCCGTACAAGTCAAGGCAATATTATTAATACAAAGAACATTTCCTCACCCAAAATGGGATGAGAACTCGCAGGATTGGGACTAAACAGCTGTGTGTCTATAAAAAAAAACACTTCATTAAACAAATCAGAAAGGTTGCTAAGGAGCATAAAGATTTGAATAAACGGTCCTGTGGTCTGATTGAGCTTATTTCAGAGAAATGGGTGCATCAGTTCAAGAAGGGTAGATAGAACATGAATCACTGCCCCCATCATGGATAGTGCTCACTGTACAAGCCTCTGGAGGCAGTGTTATGATCTGGTCTAGACTCAGCAATGTTATGTAGCAACAACATGAGGTCAGCTGATGACCTGAATGTACTGAATGACCAGGTTTTTCCCTGATGGCATGGGCATATTTTAGATTGTGAAAGAATAACCATTCTGGGAGAATGAGGAATCATTTTCATAAATAAGTTGGCATGTCTTGTAGTCCTCAGGTGTAAAACTTTTTTTGGCTAGAAAGTTTCATGGATCGATGGATGGATGGATGCAGCAGCAGATTTCTTAAAATAATTCATAGGAGATTTGTAGCACAAATGCTGGTTTTAAGTAGACATGGCTGATTCGTTGTATTTTATCAAACTTAAACTAAAGAAGTGCAAAACAAGTGAGAAAGTTGCCTTAGATTCTCAAAAACTAAGCTGAAAGTGTTATATAGTACATTCAACTTGCAGATCTTTAAAGCTGTGCTATAAGCCACTGTAATTAAGGGTACTATTGTTTTCTTGAGTTCCAACCATGTACCTTAAAACATCTAATTATAACATAATTAGAATGTATTATTTTTTATATTTTTCATCAATCTTGTCTCCCATTGTTCTGTTTTTATCCTGATTTACAAGTATACTGTATCTAACGTTCTCTTCCATTGCTCCATATGTCACTTTTCATGAAGCGACCACTTCTCCTGCTGTTTTTTGGCTCACCATGATCTGGTTATAAGCCTCCATGCGATTTTATTATACAGCACTAAAAATGAGTTGTTCCCCATGTTTTATCTATGCAGGGCCCCGTTTAAATAAGAATCTGGTCTATTCAGTGCCAAAATGTAGGTTACATAAATAACATTTCACAGGCTACAATAAGAACACTATGTTCTCTCTTCTGCAAGGGACTGGAGTATTAGTCATCTACGTGGCATTTATGATACCAAAGCAAAAGTATGTAGCTTAGACATTTATGATACCAAAGCAAGAGTATGTTGCTTAGACAACCTGTAAGGCACTTTTGTATTTTCCTATTTTCTTTTTGACATTTATGAAATGATTTCACACACTCACATAAACACACACACACACACACACACACACACACATACATACAAAAAACAAAAAAGCTAGTCTTGTATGGAGATGTAGACTAAAAGCATAAATCCGACAATATAGAAAGTGAATATTAGGTCAATCGAGAAAGTGAACATTATCACTCTTTCCACAAAGACCACTTACCCAGAATAGAAATCTCCCTCTTATACACCCAGCAATACAGTGAATCGTTAGCCTCTTCGCCACCTCCACTTAACCCCAGTTCTAGCACAGATTCATCATTCAAATCACAGCTATTATCATACATTTCTATATCCCAAATGACAACATTGCCCTTTTAAAATCTCTACTACATAGTGTTTCTTATGGCCGCTGCAGGCTCAGGTTAGTTGTGTAGAAAAGGTTATACACACCTCGAGCCAGACTGCTGGACTGATTTGATCAATGGCTGTAAATGTTAATGGAGCCCTAAAGGAGAGGGAACAATAGGGCACTGCGGGAGGCCTGACCTCACTAAAGCTCAGGGCTTCTCTCTCAAACGCACTCAGCTTTCTGTTTGAGTGGAATGGACCATCAGTTCTCTAATGGCATGGGCAATGGGAGAACTAACTCACATACAGTGGCAGTGCCTCATTGGTTACTGGTTAGCGAAAGGTTGTGTTTATACATAATTTATTCTTTATGGATTTTTTGTTATTGTACTGTACACACAAGGCTCGGTAACTATGCAGCTTATTGGACAAGTTTTTTTTCTTTTTTGTGAATTATCCAGCCTCACATACTAATATTTCCATGTTGATTATTGCTTTTAGACTCAAGTGGAAAGCACTTTAAGTACAGAAACAGAAGCCAATTAATTATTAATATATTGTTTGTTTTGAATTGTTTATAAAGCTGTAGCTTTTTAAAATAAAAAAAAAAAAATAAGACTGTAAGTAAGAAATTATACTTCGTGTGCATTGAGTTGAGTTTGCATGTTTTCCTCATGCTTGATGGGTTTCCTCCGTGTACTCCAGTTTCCTCCCACAGTCCAAAGACATACAATTGGCCGTTCCCAAATTACCCATAGTGTGTCTGTGATGGATTGGAACTCTGTCCAGGGTGTACCCTGCCTCATTTTAAGGGATAGGCTCCAGGCCCTCTGTGATAAGTGGGATGGATGGATGGATGGATGGATGGAGAATTGTACTTTAATAATGTAAAGTGATTATTACATGAGGATGTCTGGAACAATCATTTTTACTTTTTAAATTTTTTGGTAGGTTTTCCCATTTCCCCGTTTCCCCAACTTTCCTTAACATCATCATATCATTCATATCACACTTATTTCACTTGGAAATGTTACAGATCTGAACAGAAAATTTGAGGAAGACTTTACTAGTCAAGTTTATTATAAAAGTTAGAGAGAAATGTAACATTAAGAATAAAATCATCTGGATTGGGTGTAATGTTGCATAATGTACATGCTCTCATTACTCTGCTGTATTGCTTTATGAGAATACCTTCATATTTTTTAACCAAGCGTGGCGGTGGCATACTCAGTTCAACTGCATTTTATGAATTATGAGGTGTTCATTTCAACTTAATGCTGAACTGATATTGCAGGTTTATGCTATGCCCTGGCTGTGGAAACATAATATGATGGAGCAGCTTACTTCTCAGATGTTTCTCAGAAATGCTTGTGTGTGTGCAATGTATAGCCTATTACCTCAAACACACACACACACACACACACACACACACACACATGCACAGGAGAGCTCAGATTAGCTTAGTGCAGTAAAGTGCCTCTCTGCTCCTAATGGCTCATAAATCAGCAGAGTCCCAGGTCTGTTCATTGCTGCAGTGTCCCACTCCTTTGCTTTACAGGCCAGGATGGAAAAACCATTTAAATGAACACAGAACCCATTACATCTGAATCCCGGGCTCTCCGAGCCAGCACACACTGCCAGGTTCGCAACCATTTAGTCCTAATTTTACTTATTTATTATTACGTCTCCAGTGATTGTCAGATGGAGCCATTAAGTGTTTATATCATCTACATCATCATTTTATAAATAACTATGACAATATGACATGAAAATGTCTGGCAAGCATTTGAATCCTTTTATTTATTTATTTTTAACAGGTTTATTGATTTGCACATTGAACTGCTGCGGTTTGGATGCACATCTCTGTAGATTTCTGCGTAACATAATTAGGAAATGTGGATTTCTCCCACTGGAAAAAAGCTGCCACTGGATTCTTTATTAAATGGAATGACAAGTGCTTCGGAGACGTCTCTCGCACTCAGACATACATACGCACGACTACTCTCTCATAAACTCATTTAGTATCAGTTTTCTTCCTAAACGTTAGCTGCACTGTCATATTACATTATTTATGTTCTGTATGCTTTGACACATTCTTAACGTATTTTATGCATGCATGCATGCATACATACTACAAAAGGAGAAATATCATATGGATTAAAAAGACACCATGCATACCAAGAGAGAGAACATTGCCTACAATTGCCTGTAAAGTTGCCTACAATTTTTTTCCCATTCTTTCCCTCTGTTTTATTGTTCCTGCTTTTTCCTACCACAGTAACTGATGATGTTAAAGGGAGCAAGTGCCAAAGCCAACATTTGTATACAATGTGACATGCAGCAATTTTTTTTTTAAATCAATATGAATTGTCTTTTGAATTTTCCCCTTTACAATCAGTCACATTATACAACCATTGTCTTTAATATATTTGCATTATGCTTTTAAAAATAGAAATTAATTCGTAGTTGCTTTATGTTTCCTTTACATACTGTACAACATTGTGCTCCATGTGGGTTGGCAGACTGGTCGCTCTCGATGTACTGTATGCTCTGGGAGTTTCCTCTCCTTGTCTGCATATTTTGCTGCTCTAATTAACGCCACTGGAGGTGTTGTCAGCCCACATCTTTCTCTGCAGAGAGTAGCAGCTGTTTCATTCCAGTGAGTGGAATGCTACGTTTCGTTACTGCCCACTGGTTTCACACACACGCGCACACACACACACACACACACACACATACACACACACACACACATTCCACACCATCATCTTGACAATATAAAACTGTTTTGTATATTCTCCAGACAGACACAATAATATGAAATTGAATTCAACTAATTTAAAGGTTCTAAATGGATAAAGTGATACTTTTTAATCAGCTAGAGTTTTAAGTACATGTACACTAAGAACTGTTATGAAATAATAACCCTGTTTATTGTTTCAAGAACACATCATCATAAACGCCTTGTGTATTACCAAGGCATGATTTTGGAACACCACCCAGCATAATCCACAATCATAGAAGGGGTTAAATATATGAAGGGTGTTTGAGTCAAACTGGGACTTTTGAACAGAACAGAGTTGTGAAAGTAAAAAATCTGCCTGCTTCACATCTGGAACGCTGGCCTCCTAGGAACTCCCTTTAATGGCCTGAACATGTGGAAATCCCAGCCAAGTAGTGTTGGTAAATGATTGTGTGCACAGATGTGTCTCTGCCTCAAGTTGATGATTGGTTATGTAAATCTTTCAAGGATTAGGCGTATCACTCACTGAATGTTCATGGGAATGGATGCAGTGGGCTCCAAGCCACCTCAGTTAGGATCGTCGCTAATAGACATATGAGCTTCTTTAAAATGTTTGCACCATTCAAATTAAAGTCTTCTGTAAATGTCAATCAGTTTTAGGCCTTCATTCATTTTTCTATAAGTGAACATCAGAGAACATGCACCCCAAGATCAGACCATGCAATGCTCAAAGAATAAAAAACAAAGCAAAACCAGGAGCTACATTTCAGTCAATGATGGCACAATTAGAAGAAGACTGAGCAAGTACAGTTTGTTTAGAAGGGTTCCAGGAGAAGCCTCTTCGGTCTAAACATAACATTCACAACTGAGGTTTGCAAAACTGCATCTGAACAAAATCCAAGACTTCCTACGGACAGAAGAGACCAAACTGATCTTGTTTGACCTTAATGCTCAGCACCATGTTTGGTAAAAAAGCCAAACAGCATTTCAGCAGAAACACCTCATACCCACCATCAAGCACGTCGTTGGATGGGTGATGAGTTTGGGCTTGTTTTGCAGCCACTGGACCTGGACACATTGCAGTCAATAAGTTGACCATGACTTCCACTGTATACTAGAGTATTGTTGAGGCAAATGCAATGCCATCTGTCCGACAGATAAAGCTTGGTTGAAATTCGGTCATGCAACAGGACAATAGTAAATCTTGATCAGAATGGCTGAAAAATAAAAGAATCAAAGTTTTGGAATGGTCTAGTCAAAGTCCAGACCTCAACCCAACTGAAATGCTGTGGCAGGACCTTAACAGAGCTGTGCATAAGCAAATACCCAAAAACCTTAATGAAAAGAAGCAATTTTGTAAAGAAGAATGTAATACAGAAAACGATTATTTCAAGTTATTACTGTTAAAGGTGGATCTTGGCTTTTGAATCATGGGCATTATTATTATTATTATTATTATTATTATTATTATATTGTTGGCTTCATTCTTATTAGATAAATAATGGCATCGTTAAAAAAATAATAATAATAAATAAAAAAAAAACTTTATGTCCTGCTATGATTATCTCATTTTTAGCATGTTTTTATACACACACACACACAAGAGGAGGGAGGCTAACTTGCACACTTGACTATATACAGGAATAAATATGAACATATAATTTGCCAGTACTGTGAAGCATGGGGGTGGCAGCATTTTTATTTATTTATTTATTTTTACCAACATTAGTCATGTAATGTATTTGGAACTCCACATGGACCAAATCCATGTAGAGGGCCACATAGCCTGGTCCCTATCATGTAAAGCATGGACATTTAGGTAATTAAGGATGTCGTGATGTCTTGTCGTTGATATTTCCCAGCGCTGCACCCAGCATCCATTACTCATCGTAAAGCTCATTACAGAGAGCAGAGCTGCCTGCTTCTTATCGCTACATTTCAGCCTCTATGTATGGAAATGAAGAGAGATAATTAACTACACAGGACCTTCATCTTTCAACAGGAAATATGGACTGATATAAAAAGAGGCAAGTCCAAGGAACTGTATAATGAAACTCATTGTGGCAGTTACGCATGGAAAAGTATAGCTTGTGATGTTTCGCTTTTAACGTTAAGCCATGAGGAAAAAAAAAAAGGAGGAGAAAATATAGCACTCTTAAAAAATGGGAGGGCGATGGAGAGGAGCAGACGAGGTGCCATATAAAAGAATCATTTATACTGCTGGGTTCGATACAGTGAACGCCTCCACACAAAGATGCCCTGTACGGCACTCACCCATAAACTGGGGTCCCATGAATAGCAACCAGTGTAGAGGGGAGACTATTTCCCCTGTAAATGCAGCAGATTTGTAGCATGGTAATGACTAGCACTAGAACTGACTGCACTGTTTTTTTTTTTTTTGGTTGTTGCATTTTCCTTCCTCACCGGTGGCATCTCATATACCAAGTGAGTATACTGTAGCACCAGTTTCTCACATTTTTCACACAAAAGCCCTTCTTCCATCCTCACTGTGTCACAGAAAAACAGACAGGTAAGAACAATTTACACTGTCCATGAAATCGAAAGGTTAAAGGTCATGTCTGCTCTGGCCGGTCAAGATCAATGTAAGAACAACGCAAATGGGAGGATTTTATGGTGATGAAATATTCATCAGAGCATGAGGGGCAGTCTCTAGACTAAGTGTGTCCAATTAGCCCTGGTCAGAGAGGCTGCAGCTCAGTGGGACTCTCTGAATGTTTTATTACATGTCGATCCATACGGCAACATCAGTGCATGTGTGACCTTACCAGCAGTGTGGAGCACACAGCAGCAGTAATGAGGCCTAGGAACACTGCTTAGTCCTAGATCAAAAAAAGCATAATGAGCACCATATATTAGAAATGCATACAAACATGCAACAAAGGCTGCTTTCTACTTTAGACTTATTTGCAAGTTAAGAAATGCATTGCTTGTAATTCATTTCTGCTTCCCATACTTATAGAGGCAAAACAAGAAAGCATAGTGGCATTTGTGAAAAGTATATGGTGTCCACCTGGATAAGCTGTACTTTTAAAATAATAAAAAATAATAATAACAAATAACTAACAAAATAAGTTAACAAACTAAACACTTGCTAAGGATTGCATGAGGATGATTGGAAATGTAGTGAAGGGAAAAGGTAAGAAAATGCTTATGTAGAAAATTCTAAAAAAATATAAAAAATTACCCAAGGACTGACAGAGTCCTAAACTGTCCTAAACTGTTTTTTTTAATCAAATTTAAATAATTTAAAAAGTTTTAGTGCTACTATTGTTTATTTCTTTTTATAATTATATTCCTCTCTCTTATGTAAAGCACTTTGAATTACCATTGTGTATGTGCTGTACAAGTAAACTTGCCTTGCCTTGCCTAAATAGATGATACAATACTATATAACTGGGTTCTCAGCATCATTGAGTATTTTTCACTTTTTGGTTCATCACACTACAGAACACTTCCCATGTCTGCAGCTCTGTCCTTTCCCTCAGGTTGCGTCTCCCAGGCCTACAGTACAGTAGTTTAACAACTAACAGCAAGTATTGCTGCCTGAAACTCTAAACACATTCTAAACACAATTGCTTTAATTTATTCAGTCGGGTCGATTTAGAGTTGAATTGTTGTTTTACTTTAGTTGAAGACCAGTTGTTTGGTCAATACGTGTATGGGATTGTGTTTTCTCTGATAATTTTTCTGCCACCAGGATGATGCCGCAGATGCTTGCAGCTATTGCTGTGCAGGCTGATGGCAAAGGCCGCCAGACTGGTGCTGACGGCTTCAAGTGAGAGTTCATGTTATTTTTTTGTTTTGGAATTTTTGATCTGCGTAAATTTAAATTAATTTAAATGATTTTTTTTTCTTATTATTAATTTATGTGCTTTTTTATTGTCATCATCTAAGGGTTATCTACTGTATATAAATAAAAGAGGTTTTGTCTGTACCATAAATGAAATCAAAATGTTGAGTAGAGGTGAAGTTATGAGCAGTTATATGCTAGATTAGGAATGGCACATTTTTACTGCAAACTGTTCATGCATCAAACTGTGAGCGCGTCTTAAATCGACTGCTGTACAGATTTTAATGAAACTTTGGTATTTGCCTGAAGTTGAACCTGTGCCATAAATTTAATAAAAATGTTTAGTTAAAGTGGTTTATGAGCAGTTATGTTTCAAATTAGAAACCGCAAGTTTTCTAACTTTTGTAAATGATACTCAACCTTACAAAATGTTATTTCTTTGTATTAATAAGTTGGGCAGAGAGTTCTGCTGTACAGAAAAACCGGCAGACATGTACGAGACTTCAACCTAAAATTATAATATCACTGATTACATTAAAGCCGATCAGCTTATTTTTATCTTTAACCTTTTAACTATTTCTACAAAATCTTTTCCTGTCAACTCATTACTAATTAATAGGGCCGCACAATTAATCGCATAAACTGTGAAATGAACCAGTGCAATTATTCAACCACAAAATACCACAATTTATAGCAGGTAATTTATGCAGTGAGTCATTTATGTAGAGGTTGTCAATACTTTAAGTACTGTTTGTTTTACTATTATTATTTTGTGATCTTTTTACTATTGTTTGCAGTTACCCTAAATAAATACAGTTAAAAGCTAAATTGTACATTTAATAGTTACATATCACAGTTTAAATTTCAATTGCAATAATAAGAAGAACTGCAATATAACTTTTTGACCAAATTCTGCAGCCCTACTAATTAATGGCTACTAACTCCTTAAATGGTTTCATCCAGTAAATCACTTACATCAGCCTTCACAAAGACTGACCTGGAACAACCCAAGATGAGTACTCGATTGTCTGAGAAGGAGAACGGCGATGAAGAAAACTTTGCAAAACGAATCCACTTTTAAAAACAAAATCTATTTTTTCCCCCTAGACTAGCCCTCTAGTCAGTTTTAAGAAGGTCTTTAAAACTCAAGACTCCTTATGAGGTTTTTAGTTCATTTTCATGAAAATAAGATATTACTAATTATTTTGTGAAGAAGCCCTAAAGACATTAAATTAATCCTGAAGATGACTGGAGTGTGAGCAGTTTGTGTTTTAATGAGTCCTGAAAATGTCCGTAGGAGAGTTCTGTAGGTCCCTAGTTTGGAAGGTCCCAAAGACGTTATGCAGGTTGACTACATCTGTGCCCAGTGCAATTTTAAAACATAATAGCCTCATGCGCTAAAGCCCAAACTTAACAAGATCTACTTATAACAACCGATCCATACTGCGCAAGTTCTGCAGCTGCATATACAAGCTTGGTTAATAAATCTGCACTTGGGCCTTTAGCTGCTGTACATACAGTATCTAGAAATTCACATATAGAGTTATTTTAATTATTTGGTGTAAATATCACAGATTTGTTTTTAGCATATTTACGGACCCCATCACATCCCGCTGGGTGGTTAAATAACTGGGAAATGCAATCGTCAATTTAAACATCCTGAACCCTGTAGATGTAACAGTGACCTACAGTAACATTAACAAAAATTTAGTGTGAAAACACAAAATGCACTGATGTTGAATCCGGCATTCAAAGTTTCAAATTTAGTGTCACAAATTTGCGTGTGTGACTAACATGACTTTTTTCAGGTGACTCTCACTTTCTCAATGTTCACTACATATTTGGCTAACCTTGGCAAAACAGTGACTTGACATTCGCTCATAACTGCATCCCTGCAGCCTCCGTGGGCTCGCAGCCCATTACGCGTGACACACCGATGTTTTTTGCCGCCCTGCTTGACATTTTCTCGGGAATGATAAAAAATGAATGATGACCTCAATAGTCTTTTACATCTGCCTGAAGATCAATACGGTGTGGGGGAGTAGGTCAGGGGGTCTCCAGAGGTTGGGAAAAGGGGAGAGCGGGGGATTCAGAAACCTCTTTGAGGCGAGTTGTGGATGCATGCAGGCTTGCCAGGCAGTCTAAGCGGTGAGTTTTTAATTGGAGGCCTGTTTTGGCAGACAGGGTGTTGAACAGCACTGCAGCCAGGCTCGCTCTCCTCCGAGAGCCTGGGAGTCCCATCCATTATTGATCGCTTGTGAGATGAAAGAGGAGGCTCCGCTGCTTCTCACCCGACAAGGGAAAGACGAGAGATGGGGAGAGAGAGAGAGATCAGTAAGGGGCATACCCTAGCTCTCAGTACAGTGTTGAGAAATGGAAAAAAAAAGAAGAAAAAAAAAATATATATATATATATTGATTGAAAGTTGGGTTTCCTTGAAAACATTGTGGTACACTTTGCACATTCTGAATAAACTGTTTACATGTATTGTTAACTCAGCACTTTGTTCAAAATCTCTAAAATCATGGGTGGTACATGTGACTCAAACCAAAAAAAAAAAAAAAAAAGCAAGGAGCAGCATGTTTCGTGAAAATGTTCACACTGACGCCTGAATAAAGAACCGCCACTGAAGTTTCCTTTAACTTTTTTCAGTTTTTAATTATGTCAAAAAACAAACAAACAAAAAAAAGGACTATGGAGTGTTTTTGCTCTTGGTGTGGTTCTTCATGCCTTCTCACTTGAGTGTGGCTCAAGAAGTACAGTACATACGCGAGCTGATCTCAGTCTGCTTCCAAGTAAACTTCAGCAAGTTTCAATTGCAGTGAGAAAGTGATTGAAAGTCTAAAATTGACCCAATGACTACATTTATTTGTTATTCACATATTTATCTAGTAATTTATTGAGAGGTGGCTCCATGTTCTGCGTGCTTGGATAATTTCTGCTTGATATGATCATTATCATATTTCTGCGTTTTCAGCCCTTTACACAATACCCCCCCTCCCCCTCGCCCCTTGTTAGGTGTTACAGCATACACTAACTTCTAGGATTCTTCAGCAGGTCCAGACTCACATTCCTTACTCGAATAAGTACATACCTTTTCTATTATTTCACTGTTTCACATCAATTCAGTAAAATGAATTATTCAAATACCTTACTAAATAATACGCTTTAAGATGAGGAACTGAATCATTCGCCAGAGGGTTAAATGATATGAGTCTTTCAATCTTTTAAAATGTGAATCGTGACCTTTATTGCCTCATACGACCAGTTCTGGTGCTCACTATGTTGCTAGCATGTGCACGCATACAAAATTTATACAAGGCCATTACACAATTTTTCAATTGGATTGCTTGCTGTCAATGTACTTGGATCTTTCAACACAGATTCCCTAAAGATTTGCAATTTATGTTCAAGTCTCAACCTTTCTTGAGTGGATATGAACACTTGGAGACATGAAACTAGGACTCTTTTGGTTTAAATTTTATCTTAAAGAATCATAAATGTATAAACAAAATGGATATATTCATGTTATGTACTGAATGTTGAAATGATGCCTGAATAAATAATTATTTAAATTCTTTTGTATGACATGATGGCACAGTGACTTACTGTAGGGTTTAGCACTGTCGCCTTGCACCTCCCAGGACCCAGGTTCAATTCCTGCAGTGGGTCTGTGTGCATGGTGTTTGCATGTTCTCCCCATGGTTGGTGGGTTTCTTTCAGGTACTCTGGTTTCAGTCCAGAGACATGCAAATTAGGCTAAAAGGCTAATTGGTGTTTCCAAATTGCCCATAGTGTGTGAGCATGTGAGTGTGTTCCCTGCGATGGATTGGCACCCCATCCAGGGGGTACCCCGCCTCATGCCCTTAGAATCTTGGGATAAGCTCCAGGTCCATCGCGACCCTGTACAGGATAAAACGGTATAGACAATGAGTGTACGTAACAATTGTCTGGTGTTTTTAAATTGCATTGTAGTGTGTGCTTGTGATGAGTTGGCATCCCATCCAGGGTGTACATTGTCTTGAGGCCACCCGTGGGATAGGCTCCAGGCTCCTGGGATGGATGGATGGATGGATGGATGGATACATTTTTGGCAATACTTTTGTGCAACGTCCCAAATGATACAGGTCTTGAGATAAATGTTTAACTCTTATACTGTATGCCTGACTTATGTTTTATCATACTTTTACAGTCTTGAAAATATTGTGTGATATTTCATCTATGGCAGCATGATGGCTTAGTGGTTAGCACTGTGGCCTCACACCACCAGGGTCAAGGGTTTGATTCCTATCACAGGTCTGCGTGCAGGGTTTCCTCCTACAGTCCAAAGACATGCGGATTAGGTTAATTGGTGTTCCCAAATTGCTGTTGTTTGGGTGTGTGCCCTGCGATGGATTGGCACTCCACCATGTGACCTCTTGGACCTGGAGGGATAGGCTCCAGCTCCTACGACCTTACAGGATAAGCGCTATAGACGATGAATGAATGTATATTTAATGTACATGCACAAATCTATCAATTTGATAATTCATCTTTTATTACTGTCTCCTATTCACAATATGCTCATACGCATATTGTTGAATGAACTATAAAAATACCACAGACTTCAAAATTCTTAATGTATATTTAGGTGTACTGCTTGCATGAACATTTTTTATTCCAATTGCAACATTAATTGGATTATATACAAATTATTTGGCTGAGACTGTAATCTGTCCCTCCAAAAATACAAAAATAAAGATTAATCTTATGACACAAACAAATCCAAATTCATCATATGGTTGCAATATTCTACATAAACAGGAACTGTTATGATAGATTACATAACCTGTTAAAAAAAATTTAATATCTAGGCCAATCACACACACACACACATGCCTATACCCCGATGCAAACTCACTGATTAAATCCATATGCAGGTCTACAAGCCTGAACGCACATCAGACGTGTGTACACCAAATGTCACACAGTGTCCATAATATCCCATAAAATTTAAATATTAATTTAGGCCAAATTGACCTTACAGCTTAATGACTGTTGTGAATGCCACACAGTTCCTCCCTCTCGGAGGGGGACTAACAGCACCTCACACTCCTGTCGTAATGCTAATTCAGCACATGGCTCTGGTAGTGGGCAGCGTGGCAGCACGGGCATCCATTCAGTCGGACCTCAGGGGCCCCAACATGAAGCCATGGAAGACAGCAGATGTTGCAGAGCCCCCACCCATTCCCTCCATCACCACACACACACACACACACACACACACACATACACAATCCTGCCCTCAGGCTGTGTGTGGTTTAAGCTCAGCGCACGGGACGAATGGACAGATGGCAGGGGGTGAGGAGAGAGCTGAATGCATGTGCCAGCACTGGAGCCCTAGATGCGCATGACATGTTTACCTCTGCGGATTGAAACGAACAAAATGTGCCCTTTAATGTTGATGGAGTTTATGCAGTGAGACTGTTGATGCACATGCCCTCACACACCTACACACACACTGAGTGCCAACAATATGCCAACAATATGCATTATTTACTGTGTTAGTTACAGAAGTCTGGACTGTGATGACAAACGCAATGTTTGCATAATAAAGATAATAAAATAGAGAGAAAACTGTTAAGGGGTGGTATTATATAAGAGTGAGTTCTGTTTTAATGACCATGGCTAAAGGAACAGGATGCACATTAAAATATATATATATATTGTAAAAAAAAAAAAAAATGTTGTAATTGGAAATCCACCTATACTGTATGCAGATACCTAGAGAGACTGAAATATGATTCAAGCCGAGGGTGATGTACAGACTCGCACACAAGTACTATTAAACCTAGCCATTAACTGATAAGTTGAATCAGCTGAATCAGAAACTTTATTCACAAAGAATCGTATCTTGCTAATCTTACTAAAGCCTTATCTTACCCCAAAAATCACACCTCGTCAAAAAATCCTTTGTTTGCCAGTTAAAACTTAGTCTTAGAACACATAATGTGATGTGCTCGCATTGCAATCAAACAAAAAAAAAAAGTTTTGGCGGTGTCAGAATTTTCTTGATTAAGATCTCAGCGTGTGAGCACTGCAACTATGCTAAAAATCTTGAACAATAGACCAAAAATATCCTCGTTCCCTGAAGCTCGCTTTGAGCAATGTTTATGTTTAACCCAGATCATGCTGATTGATGACGTAAACAGAATGTCGACATTATGTTTCATTTAAATTCAGAGATGAAAGTAGTTTTGAAATTCTTACTAGTGTGAGGAGAATAAAGCATGGAGGTGGTGGACAGTCCTGTAAATCTTTTACGTTTCTGGTTAAGTCTCTACTTTATTCCACTTAAATAAATAAATAAAATCTGCTCCAGGGTGGAATTCCAAATAGTGTTAAATGGAAAGCTAGTACACTATGTAAGTGCCCTTGTTCAGGAGAGGGAGGGGGATGGGGGGTTAGAGAGAGATCTTGGTTTTAGCCTTGTGTTAGAAGCTATGTTCTGTGTTAAGTTTCTGATTCAGCTTAGGATCTATGTTTAAATTATAATTTGACATCAAGGATACATCTTTTATATAAGTCAAGCAAAATGATACTGGAATATTAATATAAAATCAAAAAGATCTCCGTTGCCTTCCTTGGTTTAAGACGGTGGAGTTTAGGGAGGAGTTACAATCGCAACGACTAATATGATGCTCCTGAGCCCTGATATTCCCATATGTTAGCGTGATTTTTGTGTGTGTATATTTGTGAAATATATATAATATGCATTCTACAGAGGCCATAGATGTGTAAAACCCATAACTTCACTGGTTCATGTGAGGAGCAGCAGACTTATTAAAACCCTTTTTAAAAAGTCCAATAAACACATAATCAAGACATTTCTAACATCAGTGTCCTTATACAGTACATTAATATAATATGTGATCTTCAATGATATCCAAATCTAGAATTGGCGGCACATAGTGTTTAGTGGTTAGCACTGTCACCTCACACCTCCAGGGTTGGGGGTTAAAATCCTGCCTCTGGTGTGTGTGAGTGTGTGCATGTTGGGCTTGAAAGTTCTCTCTATGTTGTGTTTCTTCTAGTTTCCTCCCACTGTACAAAGGCATGCAATGGGTTGGCACCCTATCCACGGTGTACCCCATCTTGTGCTCCAAGTTCCAACCGGTATAGAAAATATAGGGATGAAAATTTAAATTGACATTTCAATATTTTTTCACCACTATGTTTTTTTTTTACTGAAGATTCTGCTTTATCCCTACCTAAAGAAAGTGATGTTGTTGAAGCACTCTAGTCATTTAGTCTGTCCAGCTCTTTCATCTGTAAACTCACCTCAAACAGATCAGCTTACTGATCAGAGCTTTGATGTCCAACGTAATACTGACATCAACTCCATCCCACAGCACGCTAACTAGCCGAGCTGAGTATCTGCTGTACAGTAGCTCAGACACCAGTGTCTACTGTCTCCACTTCTTCTTTAATGGACTTATCATTATTATGACATTTAAAATGACATTGCAGGAAACTGCTGAGTGAGGGAAACAGAAAAAGATGTAATGTCAGCACTACGTTCAACAGGAATAACAAAAATAATGCATCAATCAAAAAATTATCACAGCCCATCACACATATTTTAATATCACATACTCACTCATTGTTTATACTGCTTTACAGGGTTGCGGGGGGCTGGAGCCTATTCCAGGAGACTTAGGGCATGAGGCGGTCCATCGCAGGGCACACACCCACACACACACACACACACACACACACATTAATTCACACACTACGGGCAATTTGGGAACGCCAATTAGCCTAACCTACATGTCTTTGGACTGTGGGAGGAAACCGAAGTAGCCCGGAGGAAACCCACCAAGCACGGGGTGAACGTGCAAACTCCATGCACACAGAACCAAGGCGGGAACCAAACCTGGACCCTGGAGGTGCAAGGCAACAGTGCTAACCACTAAGCCACCATGGCGCCCTATAAATATATAAGGTTTCCTTTAACCAGTTCAACTACGTAGAACCATGTATAACTCAGAGGACAGAGGAATCCTCTCAATTTCAGATTTAGGATCTGCTTTAAGTGTGAAAAATGCTTTGTGAATTACTCTTAGGCATTCAACAAATAGAACTTCTAAAATTAGGTTAAATATGCACTAAAAATGACTCCTAAACCTGTAAATTAGGAGCTACTTTTAAGATAAGTGTTGATTATGGCCTCATGTGTATGAGAGCTGGAAAGTCACCAGCTATGCACTGGACTTTCGACATTCAGGATTACAGTTAGGTCATCAAAAAAAGTGCAACTTCTTCCAGGACTGTTTGTAAGCGATGCAATTTAAGGTGATATCGCCATCTAGTGTTCAGACACTTTGCTCAATGGATACCCCTTACACTTCTTCCATGCTCGTCTGAAGCGTTTCAGTTTGTTCAAAATGTAGGCCACTCTGTCTGCAAAGGGGGCACAGGAACAGGCTGAATCCCAACTGACTCTCTGTTGGGAACAAAGTGCATTACATAGGATGCAGAAGTCATTAGTTTATACTATTACTGTATTTAATAGACCTCTAAAGAAAATGTCTGGGATTTAATAGCGTTCATGGTTCTGTCTGGAATTGTAGACTGTGAATGTGTTATTTAGCATAACTATGGGAAACTATTAGTTAATAAAGAAAGGATAGATTGACACATATGTACAGTATAATCACTTTCACACAATAGATAGTCTGATTTTATTTTAATTGACTTTTACGTTTAACTTTAAGGTTGAAAATTTGAACCACTTCGTCATTAATCAGAACAAATAAATTAATTAATTAATTAATAATAGTTCCCCGTGCTTGGTGGGTTTCCTCCGGGTTCTCTGGTTTCCTCCCACAATCCAAAGACATG
>JAQQZS010000021.1:6690735-6706320 GCA_030068045.1 Platyallabes tihoni | reverse complement strand
CCATTTGGCTCCTTGGCAGCCAAAGGAGATAGATCTCCTATTAGGATAATTTGGTCTGGGTTTTCCAGGGTTAATGTGGAACACAGAGATGGGGGAAAAATATCCAAATGTCTTTCGGACTATACTATATATTTTCATACCTTACACAGTGCACCCACACTAAATTAAGATGTTAATTTCGCCAGCCACCTGATTTTTGACAGCTTATGATTTTTCAGCATCAGACCACAGAAAACACGCTCATATGAAGAACATTTCTCCACACAGGAAGGATGTCTTCATAACTAGAAAGTGTGGCTGTTTATCCAGCCCGGTCCTATCGTATGAAGTATGGAGAATCTCAGTCAGTGGAACAGAGTGGAGTGAAAGAAGAGCGCTCCAAGGAAAATGAGATGAGACGGGAACGCTCCATTGACCAGGCAGCTATATATGACTCATTCTTTGTGAAGGATCAGCGGATATGCTTTCCATCCTTTCCTAAGCCATGTGTTTTCACTGCATCTGCTAATGTGTATACTGCAGTGCTTATGACTTCAGGTTAACTCTGGGTCTTTATGTAAAATTTAATACAACAGTAAACCTGCTAGATGTTGGAGAAAAGGAAAAAAAAAAAAAGGACTAAAAAAAGGACTAGTTAGGTGGATGTAGTCAGTAGTATGGTCCCATTATGGTCTACTAGCTATATACAGGTGTAGTGTAAAGCTGTTGTTCATTGACTTGTCTTCATTAAATAGAGAAAAATAAAATGATTTTTTTTTATTTATTGTTGCTACGTCTGGTTGGTGAAACACTCTGATGTGGTACCACCGGCATCCACCGGCTGCATGTAGAATAAATGGTTAGAAAAGTAACGAATCAAGTGTAGCCGAATGTAGCAGAGTAAGAGTAGTGTTTCTTCCATACAAATCTACTCAAGTAAAAGTAAAAAAGTATGGTGCAGTAAAACTAAATGTAACAGAGTAAATGTAACTCGTTACTACCCACCTCTGATTATACAGTGAATCATGGCCACCCAAATCTCTTTTATGCCTCCCATCTGGTTCAATCCCACAGAAAAGCTAATGTAAAAAATTGCTGAAAAACGTCAATGCTGGTTATAATTGACAGGTATCAGAACATTCAGTACATCATAGCCTGCCATTTATGGGGCTTTACAGGGAAAGAGTTCAAGGTTGTCGATGTTGGTCACCACAGTGGACCATCCAATCCGCACACAACTTGGCACAAGATTTATGCTGACTGCCCTTCCTGACACAACCCCTTACATTTATATCTGGGCTTGGGATAGCTGGGGTTTGGGCACTGGGTGGGAATTAAACCACTGAGCCACCAATGCCAAGTTCGAGATTTCCCAGATTTCCCGGACAAAGACAAAGTCTGATCCATGGAGGCCACACCTTGCAATTTACAGCACTTGAAGAATTTGCCACTAAGGTCCTGGTCTCAGACACCACAGAACTCCTCCAGAAGTCTTGTGGAGTCAGAACTGTTTTGGTGGCACAAGGGGAACCTAAAACCTAGGTGGTTTTAATGTCATTGCAACAAAGGCTAAGAGTTTCAGTTAATGTTCACATGAAACAGCACAATGAAAAAAAGTGATCCAAGTGATTCTGAATGTGAAAACATTTTCCATTTTCTTCATTGATCCAGTTTCGATGAGCCTGTGTCAACTGTAGATTTACAATCCTGTTCTTAAATAGCACGAAGAGAACCTGTGGTCTCTTTGCTGTTGTAGCCCCTCCGTCTCATTGGTGTGTATTCTGAGATGCTTTTCTGTTCACCACAGTTGTACAGGATGGTTCACTACATTAAAGCCTTCTTCTCACCTCAAACCAGCCCGGTGGGTCTCCTCTGACCTTCCTATGAATAAGGTGTTCGTACCCACTGGATTTTTATTTATTTATTCCCTCACCACCACCATTCTGCGTGAACTTTAAAAAAAAAAAACACTTTGCAGGTCAAAACATATAAAACATACAGTGTATTGTTCCTTATTGAATAAATATTTGTGCTGAAAAGGTACAGTAGTATAAAAAATAAAAACATACTGGAGCATGCTGTTTGAGGAAGTTCATCAACTTCAACGTGGCGTATATACTGCATGCCTGGAGGTAATTTAAATAGTACTAGGAATGTATAGAGAGCCGACCTATGAAATATTCATTTGGCGTTATAAAACTTTAACTGAAATACTGACATTCGAATATAATAGCTTCTGTGATCACATCATGTCACTCGACTTTACAATGAAAGCTGCCAAACGATGAAAAAGTGGTGCTCCATTATGCAGCTCGATGTAACCGAGAGCCATGTCGTCATAACCAATGACTTTAATTCAACCTGATATGGCATGTAATGAGCAAACAAGATGAAATACTGTCATTTTTACAAAGGTTTAGACACCTAATGTCAACTAGGGGAAAAATATATGTAAATGAGAGCATTGAAGTGGTCAGAATGTGGCACTTCACATCGCCAGGAGTCAAATTAAAAGTTTTATTAAGCCAAGTTTTCTTGCTTAGACGGAGCTATCATAATAACACGCAGTCAAACAGGCGTGCTCATCTTTTTCATCCCTGCAGTTTGTTGAATGTGAAAATGTTAATTGGGTAGCACAGTGAGAAATATCATATCCAATAGGACCCACCTAGTATTGCCAAAAAAAGCAATATTGTAAATGAGATTTTAATTTGGATAATCTTTTAAACTTTAATAGAGCCGGAGCCAGTGGGCATATTGCAATTGCTACATCATTATTAAACAAAAGTGACACAAAATCATCCATTCTCAGTCTGTGACAGATAAACGCTTTCCACCGCACAAATAATATTAGTTCTGCCTACTGACACCAGCTCTTATCTCCATATTGGTTTATTGGGCTCACATTGCTGTCAGGTGATGGAAGATTTGACAGAAAATGTTTGCATATATGAATAGCTGCACAGATATATATGTGTGTGTGAGTGTGTGTGTGTGTGTTCAGATCCTGCAAAGTAGCCTCCGGCATGACAAATAAGATGGCCCATATCGGCAATCTAATGAAATTCTCTGTGCTCATCAAAGATCGGTTGTGGCCAAAAATAAACGGAGAGAAGCCGCTGAAACTTTTCAACAAAGAGGATGACATTAAATGCTAAAAAACTACAAGGAATAAAACACTTGTGCTGTTACAGGAAATTAATGGACGATGGAATGCTTTTACCATCATTAAGCATTTCATTTATCTCCCCAGCATCAGTTTGCCAAAGTGAACGTTTTTTCTTTTTTTTATTTGTTTATCCTGTAGTTACATTTGATGTTCTGTGCCAGTTCTTAATTATTAAAACAAAGAGATGCAGCAAGTTACAGAGAAACCTCAAAGCTCAAAGACTCTCTCGTGTCAGTAAATTAACTTACAGCTTTACTTCTTATGGTAACAAAGTGCTGACCCTGAAGACTCTTTCTAAAAATGGCTAAATCTTCCTAATGGAAGACTTCACCAGATCAACCATCGATCTGGAGTAACCAAACTGCATGTTCCTCTGTACATAGTTATTGGAGAAAAGCCAGGTGCATCAATACAATCCTGGGATTTGCCTAGCAGTGGAAATAACTCTCAGAGCTTCTGTAATAGGAAATGAATCAACACATTTCAGCATTAAACAGAATCAAGAAGTTAAAAAGAAGACAAACAAATGTCTCCGTCAAATCCGTTGGTCATCACATTCTGGTGGTGGCCAAAAGTATTAAGACAACATATGCCATGTATTATAGTTCCCCCTCCGCACAAAACAGGTGATGTCACTAATTCGTTACACAGGGTATCCACTACTTTTTGACTTTGGATCCAGCAGGTTTTGCAAAAAAAAAAAAAAAAAAAAAGAACTTAGGCACTTAAGTAGTAATTAAAATATAGTACTTAGTGTAATAGATATTATTGTTGTATAGCAATTCCATTGCAGCAAATAAATATTCTTATTATCATGGTTGTCATAATTAAAAATTTAATCTAAGAATGTCACTAAAACATTGAATTTCAAGAAAAAGTACAATAGTTTGATATTTTGGGATCATGTTTTAAAATATACCAAAATACATTACAGTATACTAAACGTTATAGTGTGTATAGTCTGACAGCTTAAATCATTGTACTATTTATTTCAGTGTTTTTTTTTTTATTTTGAAAATGTACTCATACTGTTTGTGTTTAAATGGCTAATAAAATCACTTTAATCTTGCATTTTCACACAATTTTCTCTCAATACTGTTGGCCACAATTGTACAATTGTTTTTAGTATATTAATAACAATATAATGTTATCTTGACAATTAAAGGAACTGGACCACCACAAGACCACAGCTGGACAGAAATATAAAGGTTAAAAGTGCAACAGCATTGCACAGACTTTAAACCACTCAGTCAGTGCTGAGAAAACAAATAGAGGGTTGAGCAAAAACATCCAGCATCCTGTGGTCAGAAGGTGGGAATATAATGTTCCCTGGACACTGATAGATGGGACTATAGACTGTGCTTAGCAACAGATGGGTTACAGTTAGTAAGTGTGAAACTGTATGTGGTTGGTGCTCCAAATATCCGTATTACTAATTAACCTCATAGTGAGTGAAGCCTAAACCTAAAGGTTTGAAAAATAATAATAAACCCTGACATGCAGAAAACACCAGGAGAAAATCCTAGAGGTAGAAATGCCAACAGTGTCAGCGTGGTTTGTAAATCCTGGCTCTGCCAGTTCCTCAACATCAGTTCCATCACTCAGGTTTATACCTTGTCAAAACTAGAGACTTTTTACAATCCCACTCATGCGGTTATTATTTTTAGCTTCGAACAACTTGCAATATGTCATTATATTAATTAAATTATTAAATGATTAGTTGAAAGTAATGCAAGCCGCACTAGGTAGTTAATAAGGATGAATAAATTAATGCTAAACATTCATTTTAATGAATGGTTTTTGTTTGTCATACAAGCTTCTTATCTGACAGCTGGCACACACCCACATGAAAGCACAGCCTTTGTGCTGTATCCCGTGGGATCTCTGTGAATCTTTCTGATATACATACAGTACATACATACTGTACCCCTTTCTTATTTCTATATCAATTTAGAGCCGTTATCCTTTCATTACAATTCATGTATTTATATTGAGTTATGGCCCTAGATATGTATATAGTTTACTTTATATGTGTGTACGGTATTTATTTCAGTATATGTATTTCAATATCTGTCCTTCATATAGAGCTACAGAGCTTACATACAGTATAAACAATAGAATCTGCTCTGGTGTGTCTTGGCATTTAGCCGGAAACTGTTATGTATAATGAAAAAATAAGCTCTGTTCATTCTCAATAAGAAAACATACTCGTACAAATTATCACGTACTCATTTCCTGGTGTCATTATTCATTACAACCTTGATCCAACCCTTATTAAAAGGTTACAGAGCTACAAATGACAGAGCCATATAGCAGTAAGATTACAACAGACACCCAGGTTAATTCAGGCTGGTGAGCTGCTTAGCGGCTCAATCAGTTCGGTCCAGCCGTGCCCCAAATCCTGCGCTATTTCAGATGATGTCATTATCTGTTAACAGCTTTGACACAGGTGGCAAAATGCTCCACTTTCAACCAGCCAAGAAGCAAAGCTCAGACTATTTCTATTTCTTTCTTGTTTTTTTTTTTATTTTTTTCCCTCTGAACCAGGCGATGATGTAATGTTATTCTAGTCAGCCATCTGAGGGGCATAAAAGTGTGCTAGCACCACCTTATGGACGTGCGAGGAAGTGTTTGTGTTAGATAACAAAGGGGCATCATGTGTTTACAAGAAAAGTTGAGTCAAAGAATGATGTAATGCTAAAGAGTGTGATTGGGAGAGAAATGACTATAACAAAGAAAGACAAAGAATAAAGTGGAAGGGAAACAAGATTAATAGCATGGAAATATTCAAAGGAGATGTGAAAGAAAGCGTTAAATTGCACAAAGCCAGGTTGAAAAACACAGCTAACCTGCTTTATCATTGTAATGTCACGCGTGCTGTACTTTAACAATACATTTCTATCTTATCTCAATCACATCACATAGGTCCTGATCTAACAAATTTTCAATTGATGAAATTGTAAATTAACTGATTGAGGAAAAAAAGACAATAAAGAACACAGTGTCGGTCAAAGGTTTGGACACACCGTTACTTTCTATACACTGTATATTCTTTTTTCATTAGGTTTTGAAAAATTTACATTTTAATTTACCTGAAAGTATCATATATTATAACATATAATATGTGACATGTTAATATAATAACAGTTCACATGTTCAGAAATTGCATGCGGGGTCATGCAGATTCCTGTTTAAAGATGAAGAAAAATAAGTTGTCTCTCTTTTGTGTTTTTATGTATTTTCTTTAAGATATTGAGGTCACTTTGAGATTACCTACACTGAAAGTAAATCATTAATTAATAATTTAAGTGAATAAATAGAATGTCCTCCAAGTGCCCTTGTGTCATTAGCATGGGGGTCCATAGCAGGGTTAGGTTCATCCTAATGTGTGAATCTAGACAATCAAACAAATTAAGTAGCTAATTGTCTTTCTGATTACATCGTATCACAGGGTGGTCCTATGGGACATCTGTGTCAATAACAGGGGAGCCAGGACACATGAAAAATCCAACAGCCATTCAAAAGTAGCCTGAAAACCATTTGATTCAGCATCTGCTACAGATTCCCCCTCACACACCCCCAACACTCATAATATCTATGTGTGGGACTCACACATAATTTAATACAATTAGAAGTAGTCTACTGTCTGTAATTTTCATGTATATTTAATATATCTTGTTATTCAAAATTATAGACCATTTGCAACTTTTAATCCCAACTACACCACACTTTAACTTTTAACTTTAACATATAAAGTACATGCATAATAGAATATTTGTTTACTCTTTGCTTTGCTTGGAAACTCTTACTATTTGGCTTGGAAACCATTGAGATAAAAGTGTAAGTGTATGCAAATAAAGAAATAAAATAAAATTCATTAAAATTATTGTTTTTGATGTGCCACCTGTTACACATCTTATGGCAGAGCCCCCTCTTGTGGTTAAATATATTATTAAAAATATAATAAAATTTAAACAATTTAATTCTTCTTCTTCTACTACTACTACTACTACTAATAATAATAATAATAATAATAACACATTTTGTTGCAGTAACTGCACCTTAATCCTTTATATCCTCCCATTCTGTTGAGCGTGGGTAAAAGCTTTTGTCGTTTTTATAACATTGGTTATTGTACTTGGTTGGGTTGCTCCTCCTTTCTCATCCAGGCTTTGGAACTGGCAATGGCAGTGATTTGGTATGAAAATAGGGCTAAGGGCCGTGCCCAAGTGCCCATCAGTGGCAACCCTGCAGGTTTGGTGCTTGAACCCCTGACCCTCTGATCAGCAATCCAGAGCCTGAGCCACCACTGCCCCAATCTTCTGTTAATACAGTTTCATTTTGCTAAAATACAGCCAAGACTCGTAAATGACAGCCCTGTGTTTTATAATTTAATCATTTACAAATAAATATGATATCATAGAACAGGGTTTTTTTTCTGTTTTAAAGGAGCAAAATAGAAATATAAAAGTTGTTTCTAAGGTATTTGAAGTTATTGGCTTTCATTGTACAAATATGAACATTTCATTTGTGCACAAATAAACAGAGTATTTCAGGTTCATGTATTTTATTTCCTTTAATAATAATAATAATAATAATAATAGTGATGATGATGATGCACAAATTTAAATTTAGAGTCCGTTCAGTTTCTGGAAGACCTGTTAATGCAGTGACAGCAAAAATTCAGTGTTCAGTAGAAAACATTCAAACCCAAAGGGGGGGGAAGAAAAAAAAAAACACCCTTTCCTCTTTGTCATCCTCTCGAACACTCTTGAACACAACATCCATACAGGCCGACCTCTCAGAAATAGATCAGTCATGTTTCTTGCTGTCTTTTGTGTTGTGTGTGTTTTGGTCCTGAGGGCTGAAGTCAGGGCAGAAGCTGTTGCTTGCAGGTTGCATGTGTCCTGAACATGTGCGTGCGAATGGTCCTTCGACACAACGGTACACGTCCATGAAGTCCGGACAGCTCTCCATAAAACGGCAAAAATCATCTAGCAGAAGAACAAGTGGTTCAATTCTAGATGTAATATCATTTGTCTTGTGTTTTAAGCTGAATTTCATTATTGTCATTTCAGAAAAATTAATAAAACATATCTAAAGTCTCTTCTAAAGATAGCTGATAAACATATTGTTTGCCCAACTCTGTTTTATTCTGTATTAATACAGCTAATGTCACAAAAATACCAATCCAAAGAGAGATGACATTACATCATTGAAAACATACTACAAATAAAAGTAAATGTACTGTACTTTGTTACTGTGCTTAAGTACATATATCCTGTATCTGTACTTGACTTGAGCAGTTTTTATTTTTACTACATAACGCAACAAACATCTGTACTTCATTACATTTCTGCATGGCATTGCGTTACATAATGACACTGGTGTGAGGTATTTAATTTCACCACCTGATAATAATTCTGTAATTGTGATTCCCTTGTGACAAGCATAATAACGCTACAGGTGTTTGAAATCAGGAGTGGAGATGGTAGCAGACGGCGACAAAAACAGCATGTTCACAGTCGAGAGAGAGAAAACGAGATGGAGATTTTTTTTTTAAGTAATTCTGTACTCAAGTTTACATATAAATGGAGGACTTCTGCTTTTACTTGAGTAATATTTGACCTAGGGTGTCTCTACTTTTACTCAAGTACAGGATTTTGGCCCAACACTTAACACTAAGATGTGTAAATGCAGCTGTTCAGAGTTTAGGACGAAGTATTTGTTTTGCAAATAACAATAAATCAACCATGTGCGAAAGAAATAGGATGTCCATGCTGCTAGCTTAATTTACTAAGTCTGTGATGATACACTGAAAGGAGATATAGTTACCAAACACAATCTTTCCTGTGTCTCCTGTATCAACGGCTCTGAAGACCTCGCCCATATCGAGATCCTCCACGCCGAGAGCTGATTTGAGAATGACTGCTAACTCGTCTTCTACAACAGCGCCGTCCTCCTCAGCACCAAACATCTGCACAAACAAATCCAAACTCTCATCATGAACATGGGATGAACTCTAACGGCTACATTTTTCTCCGGCTATAGCACATTGACTCTTTAATCCATAATCTGTTCGCTATTTTTCTTTGACGTTACTGTAGCCCAGACCAAGTGAAAGTAGCCTTACGCTGAAGGCGAGCTGAAGGGTGTCGAGATACTTAGAGGGTCTGCAGATCACTGAGAGTGCGATGACATATTCCCTCACATCCATCTGACCATGCTGATGAAGGAAAAAAAAAAAAAGCATAACATGAGATAATTAGAAGGTTTACTAGACAGTAATGTCATGTTGCGCGGCACGGATCTGGTTATGCGTTAAATATAAATGACGTGATGAGGGGCGTTCAGGTCAAACCGGGACTTTTGATTGTGCAGGAATTTACATTTTATTAGTGGTTGGATACCATCAAGAAAGTACTTAGCATGAGATCCAAACTAATTATCTATGATGATGATCTAAAACCCTGGCCTCCCAGGAACTCCTTTTATGGCCCAAATAAGTAGAAATGGCTTGGAGCGAGATCAGGACTGTAAGGGAGATGAGTCAATAACTCTCAGCAGAGTTCATGTAATGTGCAAGTGGTGTTTGTGAATGATTGTGTGTACAGTTCACACAGACATATGCGTCTCTTCTGCCATGGGGCGACAAGTTATCCGTCAATTGTCAAGGATCAGGCGGTCTTCTTTATAACAATTGCACCAATCATAAGTTTTACTCCAGCTAAGAGTCTTATCACTGTACTGTGCTTGATGTCTTCTATAAATGTCAATCACTTTTACAGTTTCATTCATGAGAAATTTTATCACTGGTCCCAGTTTCACTTGAACACCTCTTATAGAGGATAGAGAGATATGATGATGATGATGATGATCTGATAAATACATTCCTTTTAAGAACATGCTCCTACTGACCTCCTCAAAGAGTGCAAAGACGTCCTGAAGAGTGTCCGTCACTGGAAGCTTTACGTACTCTGCAAATTCCTTCAGACTAAGTTTGTGTACAGAGAGGTCGCAGGCTCTTTTGCCTTCTTCCTGCAGAAGCTGATCTGTGACTCCCTTCTTTAGACTGGGAAAAAAAACAGGAAGAAAATAAACTCAAGCACTGCACAGAACACCTGGGGTAGGGGGCGGTGGGGTGCAAAACAGTGCGCAACCTTTTGGTATGTTGATTTTGCATCATTATATTCTCAGTACTTTATTTAACTGCATCCAAAAAATGTCAACCACAGTTGGACTATGTAAAGAGTGGTTATTTGACTTACTGTACCAATCATGGCAAGTAGAAAGGCTTCATAGAATGTATATTTCACAAACCATGCACACATTGGGTTTGTAGTCCTGTCAGTCAAGAACAGACTCATCAAAAATGGACAGATGAAAATTGGGAAAAATTTTCCAATTTTTAACTGTAGACTTGCTCTCAGCGTAAACCAGTCTATCACATTTATGGCAGCACGGTGGCTCAGTGGTTAGCACTGTCACCTTGTACCTCCAGGTCGTGGGTTTGATTCCTGTGTTGGATCTGGGTGCATGGAGTTTGCATGTTCTCCCCATGCTTTGTAGGTTTCCTCCAGGTTCTCTGGATTCCTCCCACCTTAATTGACATTCCAAAAATGACCATCATGTGTGAATGTTGACCAGAGATCCTACCACAGTCGTACAAAATGGGAATAAATACAATGGTCACCACTGGCCTCCATGGCCCCTGGTTGGACTACAGAGGTTTCTAGATCACCTTTATGGTGACCTTAATGCTGACACACCCTGCTTCCTCACCAGGCAGTGCTGTTCCCAACACTAAACATTCTCTACATGGTTTATACACTGGCAAGAAAAAGTATGTGAAACTTTAGGAATTTCATGGTTTTCTGCAATAATTAGTCATAAAATGTAAACCGATCTTTATATTTGTCAATATTCTTGACTTAGTTGATGTGCCTAAAATAATAACACAACAAAAGTTGTCATGTCTTTATTAAAAATAACCATAAAAGGTATGTGAATCCTTGGGTTAATGACCTCAAAAAAGCTAACTGGAGTCAGGTGTTAAGAAAATGAGTTTTTGGAGGTGTGGACTAGCGCTACTAATAAACACTCATACTTTTAGATTTTGCTCCACACAAGAACAACATGCTTTTGTAGGCCATCCATCCCTGACAAAATACTTTTCCAGAGGATCTATGATCAGGAATTGTTGATTAACATAAAACTTGAAAGGGTTACAAAGTGATTTCAAAGACTTTAGAAATTCACCAGTCTACAGTTAGGCAAATGGAGACACTTTGGAACTGTAGTTACTCTACCAAAAAGTGGGCGCCAAGTCAAAATGACCGGAAGAGCACAACGAATACTCATTAATGAGGAACCACAAGATACAGCTAAAGATTTGAAGGCATCATTGGAACTGGCTAACATCAGTGTTCATGAGTCTACAGTATGTAAGACATTGAACAAGTAGAGTGTCCATGCCAGGACATCACAAAGAAGACGCTGCTTACTTAAAAGGACATTGCTGCACGCTTGAAGTTTGTGAAAGCGCATGATGACACTCCACAGCCGTATTGGCAAAATGTTTTGTGCACTAAGATTGAACTGTTTGGAAAGAACACACAGCAATACGTCTGTTGTAGATAGGGCACTACATACAGTATCATTATAAAAACGTCATCCCACCCATAAAGTATGGTGGAGGAAACATCATGATTTGAGCCTGCTTTGCTGCATTATGGCCTGGCCAGCTTGCAGTCATATAGGGGAAGATAAATTTCCAAGCGTATCAAAGGCTCTTCAGGAAAATTTGAGAATCTCTGTACATCAGCTGAAACTCCTGTTGCATCACCCAACTTCAACAATGACCCAAAAGACCAGAGAAATTACACAACAATAGCTTCAGAAAAACTAATCCCGCCTTTTGGAGCGGCCAAGTCAGAGCCCAGCCCTCAATCCAGTAGCTTTGGAATGACTTGAAGGGAGTCGTACACATGAGACGTCCAAAGAATATGATGGAGCTGAAGCCATTCTGACAGGAAAATTGGGCTAAAATTCTTCTTGAAAGGTGTGCAGGTCTGATCCACAGCTACTGGTTAAGGTTATTGCTGCCAAGGTGGGGTCGACCAGTTATTAATTCCAAGGGTTCACTTACTTTTTCCACTACCATTCTGAATGCTGAATAAGTGTGTTCAAAAAAGACTTGAAAATTATTTTAGCCACATTATATTTGTCAATACCCTTGATTAAGATGAAGATCAGATCACATTTTATGACAAATTAATGTAGAAATCCATGAAATTCCAAAATCTTCATCATATTTCTCGCCGCTGTAAAATAGGATAACACAAATCAGTCCACAACCATGCAAAGCCTGCACACTTCACCTTGTGTGGTAAAAAGGCAGTTGGGATGAAACACAGTGCCACACCCAGCCATTTGATTTTTCCATTACTCAACACACACACACACACACACACACTGCCAACATCCGTTACAAGCCTGAAAACCTCTCTTTCTATCTGCACATCCAGTTTTTCCTGAATACTTTGTAAATACTCAACAACAAACATATTATCATTTGTTTGATTTATATAATATTTGCCTGTAGCTACATACATAAAATAAACATACCACACTATTGAACATTTTAGCATTTTACTGGCACCGAAGTTGCCAGGTAGTTAGTATGAGGAGGTAATTAGGAACATATTCTTAAAAATAAAATAATTTATCAGGTCAAGTCTCTCTATTTTTTACGAGGGGTGTTCAAGTGAATGAAGAAATTTCTTATAAATGAAGGAGATTCACATTTCCAAAAGACTTCAAACACAGTATGGTGATGAGACTCTTAGCCGCCATAAAACATTTGAATTGTAAAAATGGTTTAAAGAAGACGTACGTTCGTGAATAACGATCCTAGGCTGAGGTGGCTCAGAGCCCACTAAAGATTTTCCCATTACTATTCTACATTCATTTTACTTGACTGGGAGTTATTGGCACATCTCTCGTACAGCTTTGATCTCGCTTTAAGCCATTTCCACATGTTTGGGCCGTTAACGGAGTTCCCCAGAGTCCAGCAGATTGATCATGGCTCTGGTGTATTGAGAAAAGTATATACCTTGATATGGTGTCCAAGCACTAGGAAAACTCTGGGTGTTAGTGTAGCAGGAGATTATATAGAGAAATAAAATGAGTTTTTAGTCTAATACCTGTGTTCTGTCATTCATCAAAAGTCCTGGTTTTTGACTTGAACACTCTTTGTATAGTATTGTAAAAATACTTCTGCAACTGTAAATATACTGTTTTAACTTTTATAAATGCTGTTCTCCTTTATAACATACTCACTGTTCACACTCTAGTCATCATGTTCCTGATCTGCACTGAATTGCGCTACCTCGGACTGGCACCGCTGTCACTTTCAGTGGCTATAACCCATTGTACATCTCAATTTTAATTTTATGCATCCGCTAATATTTGCACATATTCATTTTCATATGGCCGCACAGTGGCTTAGTGATTAGTACTGTCACCTTGCACCTCCAGGTCCCGGGTTTGACTCCCTGTGCTTGGTGGGTTTCCTCTCAAAAAGACATGCAGATTAGGCTAATTAACATTTCCAAACTGTCCATAAATTGTTGATTCGCGGGTGATTGTCGACCAGGGGGCGTACCACAGTCATAAAAATGGGAATAAATACAATAATCATCACTGGCCTCCCCGGTCCCTAGTCGGACTACAGAGGTTCCTGGATGGATGAATGGATGGATGGATATATAAAATACTGTTTTTAGCTTAGTTATTTCTGTTGTAGTATAGTCGTCTTCCAGGTTTTGTTTATTTTTTTAACTACACTATACATGACTATACAAGTCTGTAATTGCAACTTTATTGTCGATTATTAAACTCCATCTATTACAGAATAATAATAGAATATTTGGACAGAATGAATCTGATTAGTTTTTTTGGGTTTACAATACTCGATAAGAAGATACGTCTGCTATTTGAAACAGCTTAAATAATGCTGATATAACAGGAGTCTGAACAAATGACGCGAAACGAGGAAGAAAAAAGAGCTCCTTATTTTGTTTCGCATTTACAATCAGAAAAAAAAGAGTCAAGAAGCAGCATGTTGAACACGATCCCGGGCAATGCTTGGAGAATTTGAATAAATTGGCTCAGACACACCCTGCCTGTAACATCACAATCACAGGCCTGGTCAAGTTGCAGAGTTCACCCAGCTGTCATGTACACTATACAGTGAGCTAAGCCTTTACACAACATCTATTTGGCCGGCTTCAGCAAATAATATGACGTGATTTCACAGCAATCATCACCACCTCGTGAAGTACGCTGACGTCGTCCTGGAGATACTCACCCAAGGTTACGCACCAGTCTGGAGAACTCCAGCAAGCACGAGTGGCTGGGTAAACACAGGGGACCTTTGACCATTGAAAGCTGGCAGTCTTCAAACGAGTAGTCCACAGTTGGTACTTGCAGAGCTCTTAAGAACACACACAAGTATAAAATGCATCAAAGATCATACTGTATGCGTCATCGTGCATTTAAGACCAGAAGGTGGACAGAAGTGGAGACTGACTTGGCCATGATGCGTCTCACATTGTTGGCGAACAGAGCAGGATCGTTTTTCTCTTCCTCCGATGGTGTGTAAACTGGGAGAAACTGGCACGAACACAAAGGAATTAATTATTTTAATTTTAGTTTCCAATGTAAGTTCGCAAATAAATATACGCACTACCGCTTTTTACAAGTTCTCACCTCGATCTCTATAGAATTGTGCAACTGACACAACGTGAGCCACAGAAGCTTCAGCCTAAAAGCAAAGCATTTCACGTTGACCATTTACTCATTGTATCAAATTTATATAAATAGTCTTCTAATTTATTTTTTTCAATGTCATTTATCTGCAAAATAAAAACAAAGACGGCTCACGCTCGAGGTCCTTGCCACGTCCATGAGATCGTGTCCTATCGGTGAAAAGAGAGATTAAAAAACAACCAGCACTATGTGAGTATTACATTTTGCAGGAAAAAAAAGCACCTTAACAAATAAACCATCACAAAGTATAACCACGTGTGCACATTTATCTAAAATTCAGGTTTCGCCTTTGGAGAACTCCTTCGAGTTTTCCAGGTATCTATCTACATGTAACCCGAGTATCATGACTTCATAATTAATGAGAACTGGATGAGTAAGAGATATCAAATCAGTACGAAAGGAAAGTCAGGGAATAAAACACCACAGGGTGTGCAATTGTAGGAAAATAATCAGCGTCAGCATAGAGTGATGAGGCTCGATGCTAAGCAGAGTATTTTTTTTAAATATATATATATATATATATATATATATATTCATTCATCTTCTATACCGCTTTATCCTTGATCAGGGTCGCGGGGGGCCTGGAGCCTATCCCAGGAGACTTT
>JAQQZS010000021.1:6648068-6665193 GCA_030068045.1 Platyallabes tihoni | reverse complement strand
GACATTAGATTACACACAGGTGCACTCTATTTAGTCATTAGCACTCATCAGGCAATGTCTATGGGCAACTGACTGCATTCAGACCAAAGGGGGCTGAATAATTACGCACACCCCACTTTTCAGTTATTTATTTGTAAAATACACCACTGTATATAGTGAATGTTAATTGACTGTATATTATTTTACTGAAATTATACTGTATTGTTTGCTTTGCTGTTGTGCAGGTGAATCAGAATTTCGCAATCAACCTGGTTGCGGAGGAGCCGGTCTCGGGCGTAGAAGCTCGAGTGGTGTCCTGTGATGGAGGCGGAGGAGCTCTGGGTCATCCCAAGGTTTATATTAACCTGGTAATTGTGCTGCTCAATCAATTAATTAATTAAGTTTTCTGTAATTTGCTGAATTCTGGAAATTGCTTATACAAGGGATGTTCAAGTCAAACCTGAACTTGTGATGAAATTTCTGGTGAATGCAGTCTTCAAGCAGAGTACGGTGATGAGACTCTTAGCTGCAATAAAACTTTTCAATGGTGCAAACATTTTAAAGCAGATCGTACATCCATGAATGACTATCCAGGCCAAGGTGCCTCTGAGAAAACGAGTGGAAGCCCTGATCCTTGAAAATCGATGGATAACTTGTCGCTAACTTGTAAGAAGAGACACATCTGTCTGTGGGAGCTGTACATACAATCATTCACCAACACCACTTGCACTTTACAGAACCTCTGTGTTATTGCACTAGTGAAACACTGGGATAAGTGCATTAGTGTAGCAGACGATTATATAAAGAAATAAAGTTTTTACTCTCATAACTGTATTCTGTGCAATCAAAAGTCCCGGTTTGACTTGAACACCCCTTGTATATTTATGAGAAATATTAAGTCGGATAACTGTGCAGTTCTTTGGTTGACCAGGTGTTGCACCGTAAATGTTATATGTTCGAGCAGGTTTGAAGTTAATGCACAAATGTGTTCACAGGACAAAGTGACCAAAGTGGGTACTTGTGGTTACTGCGGACGCCAGTTTCAGCAGACACACCACCACTGAGACGTCCCCTGTCCTCGTTCGTCTGCTGGATATAAATTATTCCCTTTGACCTGTGTGTCATGGTTTTCTGTATAATAAAATGTTATAACTGATTTAAAAAATGTCTGTTTCAGATTATTTTAAAGACCTAAATTAAAATGGGCATCAGAGCTCAGTTTAAATTACTGGGGGGTAAAAAGCAGGGAATTATTTTCTGTTTGCATGCACGCAGTAGAGACCCATCTAAATGTCTACAAGTGACTAAAAATGGATTTTAGCTTAATTTTTGGTGTTTTCCTTAATCTACACATTAGCACAGGTAGTCATTATTATGTTAAAACCCAACTAAGCATTTTAGTTTTCTCTACTGTTTGCCTAAATATAGAAGAAAGTAATTAATTTGCACTTTTAAATCACCCTGGTGATTAAACAATGTGTTGGGCTGAGGAAACACAAAACATTCATCCCGTTTTGCCTTGTTAAAAGAAAAAATAAATCTTGTATATTTTATATATATATATATAAAAGAAATATACTGTGCCCTGTAAATACGAGAGCGAGTTAAAAATGATCCGCACTGCGGTTATATTAAAACTTCTTGTTAATCTTTTGTTTCTACAGCTAGATGGAGCTATTTGACTACACTTCCTTTCATGAATCATTTCTGACTCCTTGTTAGTCCAATAGTGCTATCCACAAATGATCCTAAAGATAAATGTACTGTAGTGCAAGTCCTAAACCTGCAAAAACGTCAGTCGTCCATACGTGTTACCACTGGCTACAATTAAATGTGCAATCAATTATCTACAGTATGACAATAAGCTTCATAATCAAAAGAGGGTTAAGGACAGTCACACCTGATGCAGATGTTTACGCAACTCTCCACTACTTGGCCACATGTAGAAAGTAAGAACTGTGAATACCAATACTTTAAGTAAATAGACATAAAAATACAAATCATACAAATTCATGACTCATGTTATGATAAAATATTTAGACTTGGAAATTTTTTTCTCCCCAACATCATGTTTTAGGAGTTCTTCAATCATTTACCATTAACTGTAGATATTGATTCATGAACGATGCCATGCTTCAAAGTCTCTTTTGATGTCACCAGACAGTTCCATCCCAGACCATCAGAGGGCTCTATCATCAGAATGCTCATTCACTTTATTTATTTAAAAATTTTTATACACCATTTCTTGCTTACAGCTTCAGTTTTCAGTATCACAGAGAAGGCAAGATTTTGCAATATCATTTCTGTTCTTAAACTCTGCATCCTGGGGTTTTAAGATTGCCAGTGTCCTCTAGTTGCCCGTTGTTTGTGTTTTGATTGTCAGTTTCAGTTTGATCCCCTTACATAAAGTGTTGCACTCATAACCTATAACTTTCTCACAGTGCATTCAGTTACATTATTAGCAGTTTTGTGAATAGCTTTTAAGGGCCACACTACAGTCTGATGCACTTGACCCCAAAGTCTGGTAATTTTGCATAATATGAACACTCCATACTGTGCCCGGGGATTCTACAGTATACTTGGTATGATTTGCACCAGATAAGAAAGACAACTGTGCCTAAACATGGAAGTGGAATATGACATCATCCATGCCATGTGTATCTTCCAGAAGGTCTACATGCACAACACACATCAGTTACATCCTCTGAACTATGGCACGACCATAGCGGATAAAATAGAAAGACAGGCGAATGGGTCTTTCTGGATATTTTCTGAGAAAGATTAATAATATTTGGCATGAAATACGAAGGTTGACCGCTTTAACTTATTGGAAGCTTACCAAAACAAACTACATGCATATTGCCACCTGCTGTGTTGGAGAGTGTGCATACACAACTGTAAGGTCACAAATGTGAGGAGAGATGGGAGCAATAGCACCGTATCAATCAGGGAAACAATCTTGCCTAGTGTGAATGCACCTAAAGTGCCACTCATCCATGCAAGACACCAAAACCAACTTTGTAAACTTGCAATTTTGCCTCCAGTTTTAAAAGTTTACAATTTTGCCCCCAAGTTGTATCCACCCAGCACAACGTAACATACGGCACACTGTTCCCAGTTTGCTGCCTGACTTGCTGCAACATGCTGGAGGACTCTCATGCAGTTGGTGTTGAATTGTTCTGGAAGCCAAAAATGGGCATCAGCAAGAAGTGTTGCAGCAGACAACTCCAAGAGCCTTTAGTCTTAAACACCTACTGTACATCCTGCAGTGACTGATAAACATAGTAAAAGAACCCCAGTCCTTCCAGGAAATGGATGACCTGTCTCAGCTGACGCTGATGATCCCGAAGCTAAGATTGTGCAGCATAGAAGTTCATGTCCTTCAACAGAGCCCTCCTTATATTCCAATGACAGATCTTTCTTCTTATTCTTTTGTCTGAGGTACATTCATGTCTGGAAGGTTTTTACATGCTGAAAATGTCCAGGAAGTTGAAACCTTATGTGCAAATTTAGTATCAATAAATAAATCTGAGCTTATTTTGTATCTGCTACTCTAAATGACAGCCTAAATGGTGGAGAACCAAGTTAACATTGGAGAGAGATATGTAACCCACAGTATCAAATGCCTTTTTACTCAGTCAACAGACGTTCACATGCTACAATGCAGGGTGCATTTAGCCAATGGCTAAATGACTGATTGCTTTCTCTTGTGGTTCCCCCATGCTGAGGCAGAGAGGCCACTGGGAGAAGATGAACTAGCCTGATCAGCTACTATCCACTTTTCTGCTTCTACCAATGATTCTTCCTATATTCCACATAATCCAGCAAAAATTGCCCTGCTCCAAAATATCCAGCCCTTGGTGTTCACTTACTACTTCTGTAGCATGGTGTCTTCCGCTGTGAACAGATTTATCTTCATTCATTCTTCTTCTATACCGCTTATTCTGTGTACAGGGTCACAGCGGCCTGGAGCCTATTCCAAGAGACGTAAGGCACAATGGACGCCAGTCCACTGCGGGAATCAAACTCTCAACCGTGGAGTGCGAGGCCATTGTGCTAACCACTACGCCTCCATGCCACCCTGTGCAAAGATATACTCTTGCAAATGAATAGAAAGATTTGGCACCATCAGCCAAATTAACTGCCCCTGTGAATTTTGCATAGCCCTTAGATGGAAGTCATTGCAGGATTAGTATGCGCATTGTAGTACTGTATGCCGCAGAATATCTGCAAGATACCAAACTGAATGGTATGTTTCTTTTAATTGCCCTTTTGCAAGCAATTGCTGCACTCAAGGGTATAACATTGGGTTCAACATTGGGATGGTTGACATCTCTACCCATGTAGGGGGTGTGCGAGGACAATGACCCAGCTCTGTTTGCTCACTGGTCACACGCAACCAAATCTCACAAAGGGGGATGTTATTCTTTGCTTGCCAATTACATTGAATCAAGAAAGCCAACCAACTTATGTCTTGTAACAGTTGGTAACTTTAATTCTTTGCCAAAGGGTTCCCTCATTTAAACAGACCTGCTCACCGGATGATGGATGTAATAAAACAGCCAATTTGCTCCTACTCTTATTTGTCACATGGAATCAGCATCAACCTGGTGAGAGGGCTCCTGGGAAGATCTGTGTATGATAGCGGCATTAAACAGCAAATCAATTTGTGTCCAATTAGTTCTCACCTTGCTTGTGGATAATCTGAGTTTTATAGAAGCACAATATCTTACATAACTAGCATTATGTTTCTATTTCTCTGATGACTTGCAGCTAGAATCCTCAGGTTGAATATGTGAAAGCTGAAAGTGGCAGAAGCATCTTAACACACAGTGTAATTTTAGACATATTAGCGAAATCACTACAGATTTATTTATATGATTTCTAAACCTCTACTTAAATCTTGTAGATACTACAGCTATAATAATAATAATAATAATAATATTATTATTATTATTATTATTATTATTTTATTTTATTATTTTTTCCCTGGTGTCTTTCAGTTGAACCTGAATCTACTTGCTTGGTCGTTACATTTGAAGTGTATAAATGTGCTTTTACAGAGTATAGTAGTTACACTGAAGACTATTGATGTGGATGGATTGATGGATGGTTCCATCCGGTACATCGGATATACATCCACCGTTTCTGTGGCAGTTATTTACAAGGTTCCTAGCTTGATGCCCAATTGTATTGTCGACCTTATTTAAGGATCAAACAGTGCAACATGGCAGTTTCAGGGCTCGAATTGGGGACCTCCTGGTCCATAATCCAACACCAACCACCAAGCCACCCAACTTTTGACATAACGCACTCCAATGACTGTCCATTTCTTTATTTTCTCTTTTCTAGGATCACTACACGTGATAAGGGAGTACGGAGTAAAGCCAACAATAGCAAAAAGATGTGAAGGATACTGTTCTTCGCTTGAAGCAAAATCACAAAAGCTTGTTATTCCCAATCCTGATACGCAGTAAATTCCCCAGTGTTGATTTAATACTTTCATAGTTCATTGACTCAGTGCTCTATAAACACTTCTGGGTGTTAATTCAACACCGGGGAATTTGCTATGTAGGTTTACCCACCATCAGAGAAGATTCAGTATAATAAGAAACAGCAGGTTCGAATAATACATGTTGAGATAAGATCATATACAGTATACACAGTATATATATAGTATATATATTTCATAAAGAATGTTCACTACTGGCATGCTAAATTGACTCGGTGGCATTTTGTGTCTAAGGTGTCCGAGTCTCTAGTGGTGCGTTCAACGGAACTCAGTTTAACAGCCTGAGGCTCTCAGGTCAGAAAAGAAGCAGCCGTGCTGCTATAATTGGGGCCAGTGACAGAAAGCAAGAGACAGTGTGATGCTTATTAACCCTCATCGGCACTATGTCCTGTCCAGTGTGTGTGTGTAAGGGAACAGAAAGGCTTCATCATTAAGGGCTTTTACATTGTAGCTGAGTGGCTGGTTCAAACACAGCTCAGAGGGAAATCGTTTGAGTGAAACCGAGCATGCGAATTGTGCTGCATGGAAAAAATCGCATTTTATATTATTCATGCGGTTTGAAAGGGAAGCAGAAAATACTGTATATACTGGAGCATGTGTTTGGTTGGTATGTTGCTCTAATGCAGGGTGGTTGGTTTATAAGAACAAATCTGGATATCTACAAAAAGGTTTTATGCCCTGACTAATATAATTTATTAAATGTATGGTATTCTGTGTAAGTTTTTATTGTGCTGCATAAAGAGCATAAAAGAGACATTACATAACTGTAATAAGACAGTATATTCTACAATATCATAAAACTAAGCATTAATCAGCCTCTGCTCACAAAATGTTTTTCTGTAACATTTCATGCGACATCATAGCGTCATACATAAGCTGTCACGTCTCTAGCAGGAGACCTGTTAGCCTAGCTAACATAGGCTAAAACTAGCTACCTTATTTCCTATCTAGGTGTTCTGGTCATAATAATAATGAGCTTGGTTAACATTACCTCCTGAACCTACACTGTAATTAATCGCAACAACTGACATGCAGCTACCTTTACCAAAGCTGGCTAATAGTTAGTTAGCATATAGCTGTCAAACTTGGCTAGCAAGCAATTTACTGAACAATTTCCATCCTCCCATCTAGGAGCCACTAAAATAAAAAAAAAATAAAATAAAGTCACTATAGCAAATACAATGTGTTATATAAAAATTTAAATAACTGAACACAGGCAAGGCTGATCCTGTATGCACGCCCATCTTTGGCAGACTCGGATGAATATTAATGAATACGCAAATGCAATGGTCACGTGACAAGATGTCAAAACAAACAAGATGTTAGAAACCCACACAAGTGAGGATTTTTTTTTTGGCAGATTCCTAAAAAAGTGTATGTTTTATTTATTTTTTTTTCCTTTCAAGTTCGCTCTGTGTTCGCCATGATGGTTGTTTTGAAGAAAATTATAATGAGGTCTCAGGTCATGTGATCTCAGTGCCATAAAAGGGAGGTTGGGCCTAATTAGCAGACTAAAACTACAAGCTTTACGAAACAGTTTTCAAAAATAATTTTTTATAGGTAGATGTCCAAGGTCAAGACAATAACGGTATCACTCGCCATTTTTATGTAAAGTGTAAAGTTGCGCATGTTGTATAGTCTTTAATACACTAATACCAATATGTATCTTGATACCAACTGATACTATATTATCTGAACTGCAAAAATTATCCTGGAAAATTATAGTACAAGATACAAGATGTATCTTGTATCTTTTATTTTATTAAGGTTTAGCATTCAGCCATGATGTGAATAGAAAAATAACCATGAAGGAATATTACATTTTATGCTGTCATAAAGCAACCTTTTCTCATGATATCATCTGATTCTGTACAGACACAGCCAGTACTATGAGTGTTTATTTCTTACCATTATTACAACATTATGGTCATACCATCATCTTCAAAGATAATAGAAGTGAAGATCCTGGCGTTTATGATGAAGATATTAGACACTTAAATACAGACACAAAACATGGCTAAGGGAACATTTCCATTAGAGTAACATAACAAAACGACACATGGCTTGAGTTATTTTTAATCTCTTAAGAAAATCTTACTACCAACTGAAAATAATTACTTTTATCAATTAGTAAAATACAGTCATGATGACTTCTACACTATACTGTAGATTCTAGCAATATTATCGTTTAGAAAAAAGTAGATATGTTTACGAATGTGATTTCTAATTTTAAATATCATGTCAATAGTACTATACTATACTATTTATGGTATGCTTTGTCTTATCAGAGAAATAATCTCCAGAAATAGATTTTCAGCCTGTACAAATGTGAGGAACAAAACTACCACTGTTGAGCTAAAAATAAAATGTACTTTGTTTGTATACGGAGGCCTGCAGGTATGAGATATACAGTACTGAAGGAATATATGGATGCAAAAGAAAATAAATAAATAAATAGAACTGTGCACGTGAGACAGCAAGTGAAGGATAAGGTAAAGGAAACACTGATGATTTAGCATAATGTGTTGTAACAACAGTGTTAAAAACATGCTTTTCTTCCCTGTTATGTTTGAGGGATTTCATTTAATATGACACACAGCAAAGCAAAACTTTCTAAAGAGGCCAGATATATTTATTTATTACTCGAATATGACTTATTTATTATCCTAAAGAAGAATGAAATTCTCAGGCGAGTTCATGCTGAATTATTAAAATAGAATTATTTTGCTATCATACAAAATGATATTGTGTCCACATTTACCTTGAACACACCGGAAATTATGCACCCAGACTACCTGCCCTATTGCCCAATCATAACTTTAACATAGCATGCAATAGCTTCATGTGGAATCATTTTATACTATACTTTCATACTACCTATACAAGGACACTACACATTTGTACTAGATGGTATTTGAGATTTAGGCTATATTTCATTTCATCAACATACACTTACACTGGAGGAATTTTTCAGACAGAATTGACAACTTATTAAAAATATTATTCATTTTAAATCTTGTAATTATGTTTTACCAAACAATAATGAAATGCTTTTTGTTATTCAAGCACAAGCCAGCAACACACCCTAGGGGCTGTTATTATTTTGAAGAAATGTTTAATTAAACTTCAAATATTGCTCCACATGCCTGAACTCACTCTCCTGGGCATTTTTCCACTTGCTGTCCTTAAATCAATTGCAGTTCCCTTTAAACACTCCCTTTAAACGGTGCTGACAAAGCATGTATATAGAAATACCAAAGCACCAATCGATTGGAGACACAAACACCAGTAAATTAAGTATGGAATCCTGGAGGTTCAGTTGTAGAAACTATCTATACACAAATTCTACTGTATATACTTTAGGTCAGTGGTTCCCAAAGTGGGGTCCATTTTACTCAGTGGTCTGTGATGCATATGCTTGAAGTCTAGAGATCCAATAAATACTCACATTGTACACACAGTATTATTGTAGTTTTACAAACTGTCACGGGTTACGTTTCTAGCTTCAGTTCTTTTCCAATAGGCACTCGATAAAAAGGACTAAATATTTTCACTAAGTTTATTAGTTTATATTAAAACATCATGATTGCATGCCACATGTACACACTATTGCAAATACAGAAAAACAAAAAGTAAAGAAAGAGGAAAGGGAAAGAGATCGGGTAAAAGGAATTTCTTTTCAGCACCATGGACAGCCAACAACAAAAATTCTTGATGTCTGTGAGCATTACTTAAAAGGAGAAAATCTTTATTTCCTAATCGTGCGTTTGTGTTTTTTCTTAGCATTTGCATTTGCATGGTGCTTTAGTGCTGCAATAATGTTTAAAGGCATATCTTTAAATAAATAACAGACCATGGTAGTTTAATAGTATAAATATACCAGTTCGATTTCCAGTTGATCATGTGACCCGGGGTGAGGGAACAGAATCTGTAAGTTCATGGAATCTGTTCTCCAGCATCCACAAACTTGAAGAGTTGGGAAAAGTCTGATTTAAGTCGCTTTGCCGGAGCAGTGGATCATGAAACATGCCATCTACCCAGTTTCTGAGGCTGGCGAATGGAGAGTCCTCTATGTCTAAATGGCAGTCTGTAGAGGGTGACCACATGCCTCGACCCCTGTGCATGCACGACGTGTAATCTGCCTGATTTAACGATGTGGCTGTCTGTGCAAGTGACCAGATTTTTGGCTTGGTCTCTTCCTGCTCATTGTAGTGGTTATCTTCAGTCACTGATTCTAGACTGGTTTTATCAAAACCGTTGTATCTTGTATCTGGAGTAGATGCATGTAGCTGAGGGTCTCTGAGTCGATAATCTGGACAGTCTTGTGATATTGCATGAGCGCTCAAGGGTAACAACGGTTTCGGTTCACCTTCAGAGACATCTGACTCAGAGAGGTCGAAGTCTTCCAAATCGCTTTGTGCTGGATCCGTTTCATCCCCCCTTGGGGTGTCTGGAATTAAAGAAACGTTATTTGTTTAATATTTAAAACCAGCCTAAGAGGAACAATCTTATATACAAATTATCAAATACACTTGCACAGAAGGACCGTTTTTGGCTGTCACACAAAATATTTTTATGATATTTTTTTGTTGATATAATAAACTGTTGATTTTTCCCCCCAAATCATGGTATGATTTTACTGATTTCAGTAATCATGAAGTTTTGTGTCATTCATCAAAAAGAATTGTTAAAAATCTATCAGTCTAATGATTTTTTATATAACGAAACAATGGTTCTTCAATTACATTTCTCCAAACAATATTGGCCTCTGGCACAATAATTAATGAGACCTATTATTTATAGACCTACTATCTATTAGTTCAACCTAAAATCTAACAAACCATCAAATTCCTTCTCAGATTTAGTCGTCTCTCCTTCGATATTCTCAGCTTCCTCTTCACAGCATCTCTCCTCTGAGGTCTTGTTGCGTGGTGACCAGGTCATCTTGTTCTCTTTCTTGAGTCTACGGCGTGCGTTGGCGAACCACGTAGACACCTGTGTCAAGGTCATTTTGGTGATTATAGCCAGCATGATCTTTTCCCCTTTAGTAGGGTATGGGTTCTTTTTGTGCTCCTGAAGCCATGCTTTCAGCGTGCTCGTGGTCTCCCTGGTTGCGTTCTTCCTTCTCGTGTTAACATCCACAGATCCGTACCTAAACAAACATTCAATTCTCACTTAAATGGAGGGCTTTAAAAACAAAACTTGTTTCATTGAGATATCTATAAAATCGTTCTAGATCTCATCTCATGTATGGTATACAGTATCTTACCCATAAGAGTCATATTGGTATCCAAATGGGTGGTTGTAAGAGTAATAAGTCGACCCATGTGTGAGCCTCGGCTTTGCCATTCCTGATTCTTCTTTCTCTCTGATCTTACCCTACATGTATAACATTACAAGATTACTTAATTTAAAGCTTGATGAAGCATGTCCAGCAATTCCAACATGTATAAAAATGACCATGGATATGATTTTTGTTTTGTTTATATAGTGCTCATAAAGTGCAACCAATAGAAAATACATTTAAATAGACATCATGCTGAGAGACACTACACTGAAGCATAAGTGTCACAATTATGTATAATGGAATCCCTTCAAATAACATTGAATTGAATTGAATTAACCCACTCTAGAATTAACACTTCATGGTTAATTACAATATCCAGAAATACGCCATACCAGGGAATACACGCATGTTGAATCCGTTCTATAGGAGCAGTATGTCCCGTGATCTTTTGCATATCGATTCTCATATGGAGAGTTGAGGTTGTGTCTGGCCGATGCCACTAACGTGCCCTCGTACACTGGGCAGTACAGGGAATTATGCGCTGCATCGAATGGAGAATCGCTCCCAGACTCGTAGCAGGAACCCAGAGTATTAGAGGATAACAGGATCTGTAAGGGCAGAGAAACAAGAGGACTTCCCGTTAAAACTAATATTTACACATCCTGTTGCTTTAAGCTGTTTGAACTACAAATATCTCATTACTGTTGCAATTAGTTTCTTTACAGATACTCAGTTTCATACTTATACTTATATACTATAACATGCTTTGAAAGAAGTGAGATTTGGAAATCAAAATACACTGTTTTATATGTGTGTATAGAAATTGAGGAACAATATTTTCCAAGCTGTTCATCAAGAGTACATCTTCTATGTATGCATTGTATTTAGCATGCATCTTGTACCTGGGAAGCTGCAGTTTTAAAGCTAACTACAAAAGCACCTAAAAAAATTTATCTATAGTGTTAAATTATTACAGAGTCAACTTATCTATTGGAGCACCAAAATAAACATACAAAAAAGTGTATTGAAGTAATTATTAACTTTTTATCATACTTTTCTACTGTATATTATAACAGCAAAAACAAGTCAAAATATTGAAAATATAGTCACATTAATCTAAAATTTCCTGATAGAAGCTTGACAAATATTATTAGAACATTGTTTTCCTCATTTCAATCAAGTCTTGTTCTCATTCCATTATTTTACTTAAGACCCATCTTTAATTATATAATAGAATTCTCCACAAGTTTATACATCATACAGGAGGATGCATTTGTGCAAGAATTAAATACATGATATTGCAAGGCATTAATCCATTTTTTTTAGGATGCATAAGTGATTCAAGAAGTTTATCATCACAGAGGAAATTAAAATTCTTAGTTCACTTATTTGTCCAGAATATAAATTAAATAATAATTAAGAAGTAAGCACATAAGGTACTCACCTGGGGGGCTGGTGAATATGAATACCCAAACTCAGTGTATGACATGCCTAAGAAGATGAAAGGGAAGAACGCATCTCAGTCCAAAAGTCATCAGCATGGAGGAAAATCCCATTAAAGCTTCAGTTCAGTCAAACTTCATCAGTGAGATGATTTGTTCCTTAACTAACAACAAGAAAATAGATGCATTTGGGGGAAGCAACAACAAAATGTGTAGAAATCAAAAATAAAACCATCAGAAGATATGCCTCATGCTATTGGACTCTCCTGCTCGTCCTCACAGCGGCTGTTTGAAGCGTAAGGATGAGGTCCAGTGCATGTGCTCAGTGATGAAGCGGCAGCGTGCTCCACCTCTCCACACTCCTCCTTCACACTCTCTCCTGCACGCTAGAGGAAGTGGCCAGCCTCGGGCTCTCTCTCACTTTAATGAGCAGAGGAACACCTGCCTGCCTGGAGAAGACTTCACCACACAGCTCAGACAGCTCCATTGGAAATGATTGATGAGCGAGCGGAGAGATTAGCATAATTGCTTTTCTTCTGGAGTTTTCAAACACTTGACTACAATTAAAATAACATGATCAGGGTGGGTCTGGGGACAACAAGGGAGGAGGCTGGAGGGGCTTGAGGCTATTAAACATTTAGTTGAATGAGCTGTTTTTAACACGTGCACACACACCCACACACTCACACTCCACACCATGCAGCATACATATTTCCACATGAAGTGGTTGCATTATAGCTAATCCATAATCCACAAACAACAATGCAAGAATCATTATGATAGTGATATAATATTAAAATTAAAATAAACAACATTAGCATAGGCACATACTGTCAGATGTGCTTTTTCTTGGTTGCTTTCTAAAGGGTAAAAACATTTCTATTAAGTGATGTGATGTCTGTCTTGTGTAATATTTAAGGGTAATCTAAGGGATGGGCTGCTATGGGAAATTAATCAATTACAGGGTTGTGTGATGAGTGAGGTGTTTAAGTCCTCTTACTCCCCAGCAATTTCCCAGCATAGTGTTTCTCTATTTATGTATTTATTTAGAATTGCATTTAATCAAATAACAATTACATCATAGTGTATGTTATATCAGTGGCATGCTGGCATAATGCTTAGTTCTTAGCCTTTGGATTTGTGTGTGTGTGGAGTTTTTATGTTCTCACCATGCTTGGTGCTTTTCCTCCCACAGTCCAAAGACTTGTGGATTTGACAAACTGGCATTTCCAAAGTGTGTGTGTTTGCTTAAACCCTGCGATGAACTGGCACCCGGTACAGATTGTACCCAGTCTAGATCCTTGAGTACCCAGGAATCGGCTCCAGGACTCTTGCCCTTCATCCTGTACAGGACAAGCGGTATAAAGAATGCGTGAGTATATTTTATTCATTTATAATGTTCATATGCAGCCCAAAAGTCAGTACCTCTTATCATTCGCGTTATAGCAGGAATAAACTGTTGTTCTCTCAGCAGCTTGTCTTGTAATTGTAAGAAATAAAGCATAAAGCCATAACATCTTACATACTAAAGACTTTCCTGTCGGAAACATTACAGCTTTGAAGCACCGACCCTGGAGACTCCTTCCAACACAACAAAACTCCCTTAATATTAATATAAATAATTTGTTTATATAGAGCATAGTCCTTACTGTAGCAGAACAACATATTAAATATTATTAACCTGTGATTTGCCATCAGTTGTTATAGAAAATGTCTCAACACCTTCTGGTGTATCAGTTTGAAACTCAATTTCCTATGGTTAAATATCTTCAAACTTCCTTAGAGTGAGAGAGAGAGAGAGAGAGAGAGAGAGAGAGTCTTTTATCTGAAATTTTATCCTTTGCCACTCGCTGGAGTCTTTTTCGAAATGAAACTATACCCATGATGGCAGCTGACATATCGGGAGCTTTTCCCGTTGCTTTCTCACTGTCAAGGCTAAGTGATTTGGCGTGTTACTGTTCACTTAATATACATAATAGATGAAGAGGTTGCAGCACACATCTCGTGCCCATTCGCGCTCCTCGTTAAAGATGAAAACATAGCTAAACATCCTCCAGACTGCAAATCATTACCTCGAAACCATGTTAGCGCTCTTGTTTCTCTGGGATCTAGGATTACTGTATTGCTAGTTGGTCTGTTGTGTCTTATTGAGTTCTCGTGAATGAGCAACGTTCATGAACAACATCTACTTTTATGTTGTAGGACAAATAGTTGATGAAGTTGTAGTGCACAAATAGTTGATGAAGCTCTTCTGATTGATCAGTTCGATCGTGATGAGTGTGGTCATTTCTAAGATATACAGGGCTTGAGGGCTCACTGACAACCATGACGATATGATATCTGGTACTTAAATACCAAAATATCATATCAACCCAAGTAAATGCTTATTGAACATTTTAAATCTGAAACTCATTAAAATATCAACTCCAACTCACTCATTTTCACTCGTCGTCATTACTGCTTTATCCTGTATTCAGGGTCGCGGGGGGCCTGGAGCCAATCCCAGAGGCGGGGTACACCCTGGACAGGGCGCCAATCCATCGCAGGGCACACACACATACACACACTCACACGTTACAGGCAATTTGAGAACACCAATTAACCTAACCTGCATATCTTTGGACTGTGGGAGGAAACAGGAGTAACCCGGAGAAAACCCACCAAGCGCGGGGAGAACATGCAAACTCCATGCACACAGAGACGTGAATCGAGCCAGGCCGGGGATCGAACCCGGACCCTGGAGGTACAAGGCGACAGTGCTAACCACTACACCATCGTACCGCCTCAACTCAAACTGACGTTAAATATTGTTTGCCAAATGCAATATAAAGTAAATATATGACAACAACAAGTGTAGCTCATGACAACGCAACACATTATGTCCCCTTGTGTCTCAGGAGCAGCTGTGGGCCCTAGGGGCATGACTGGCAAGAGGATGTTGGCAGAAGATGCTATGGGTGCTGTGGTTGTGGGGCGGGGCTTTCTGGATCTGGAGGCCGGGTCGGTTGCTTGCTGGGCCACATACATGCATGGCTGTAGTTTAGTGTAGTGGGTTTTCTGGTGGCCTTCTATCATGGCCAGTTTTGTGCTACACTGGTTTTTCCATGGAATCGGACCCCATTTGGTCTGCACAGGCATTGTTCGCCCATGATCCTGTCACCATTTTACGAGTATATAGTTCATAATGTTATTGTGTTAATGTTATGTCTGATCAGTGCATGAAGCGGTATAGATAATAAGTAATAAAAATATATTTATGTATAAATATTTTATGTTTATAATCATATTTTAACAATATTTTCATACATTTATCGTTGTCATTAAATGCCCTTCTGGGACATAATTCACTTATTAATTTACTTATCTACTATTTAAAGTAGTTCTGATTTTACAAAGCACTAACACTGGAGACTCCTTCCAAAAATCTTTTATACAGTAATTGTCTCAACCATATCAACATACAATTTTATGAACAGGCTCAGATAAATGTGGTGTACACAAGATTCCCTGTAAGATATCTATTGCTATAAAAAAAAAATGCTGACATACTGTATCAGAAGGAACGTGCGAATTTCGACTTGTAATTCTGGTTACAGTCAGAGATATCATCAGTGGTGCTGCTCTGGGAAATGAACTAACACTTTTAGGCTACTCAGATTAAAGATTTTTTATTGTGTGAAAAAAAAAAAGATGCTACAGTCTCTGAAAGCATGAGACAGGTGAACATATACATGTAGTTGTAAAGAATTCCAAAGATATTAGGTGTTGAAATAGAGATCAGAGCTGTGATGTGTTCCTCATGATTGTTGGCGTGAACACAACACTGCGAGATGTCCGGATCTACCTGCTCATTCTTTGAGAGTGGCAGCTCCTCGATTGCATCTTCCGGAGTCGAACTGTAACATGTGGGTTCTGCTCATCTCACCCATCACCGCAGTGTTGAGATGCTCCTGGGTAAATGATGTGAAAATGGTGCTCTTTACTCATGCATTGTTACAGCCAAATACAAATTGCCAGCATTTTTGACTGACACGCTTGTTCTTTTCTCTTTCTTGTTGTTGTTGTTGTTGTTGGAAGGACCACACCGGAGTGAAAGCTTCATTTCTGCTCCTCATCAAAACACAGACAACGGTGCTTGTTCAATATATGAGCACCTTTATCATGAGACAAATTAAACGTCATTCATTTGAGGAGTTCCATTTTGCTCCGTCCCTCGAGAAGAAACCTAGTGGGATTTTGCAGTTGAGTCTCAACTTGCTTTTGCTTAAGATGGAGGAAAATATCCACTTGAATATTTCGACCCTCGTGTTCCGGCCTCTGCTTCCCATTTACCCGCTCTCAATTTTTCTTTTCTTTTTTAATTTACTCTAGAGGCTCCTATTTTCTTCTCTCCATCTATTCATCTCTGACTTGGCCTGGTCCGTAGGGACGATGAAAATGCTCCGGTCCAGACGCTTCATTCATCCAGGCAGAAAATGGAAGGGAAACAGGGTAGGACAGGCGATGTGTGGGGAGTTAGCTCTATTCTCACACACTTCTTGTCCTAAAGAGCTGCACCACAGGGACTGGTGTCAAGAGATCTCTGACACAGGAAAGAGCTTCAGTCTGTATGAGGATACACACGTCTGAACAATTTTATTGGAAAATAGAGCTACTCATGAAATGGCCTTGTGTAGCTTAGAAATATTATTATATAGGTTTGAGATATTATCATTATATCTCGTTGACTATAATAAATTAAGTTATTTCAGTATAAATTATAAAATAAGTTATTGTAAGTATCAGGTTTACACATACGTATATACACTTATGCACACACACACATATATACACACTACCGTTCAAAAGTTTTAGAACACTTTCTAACTCCATGATGGTTCCTGATTTTTATTTCTTTCTACATTG
>JAQQZS010000021.1:6588383-6640883 GCA_030068045.1 Platyallabes tihoni | reverse complement strand
TCCGCACAACAAGTTTGGCTTGGGTATTACGCCAGATGCCCTACCTGACATAACCCTCCCACTTATCCGGGCCCGGGACTGGCACTGCATCCAGTGGTTGGGGTTTGGGCATTGGGTGGGAATCGAACCAAGGCCTTCCACATGGTAGGCAAGAAACCTACCACTAAGCCACCAATTCTCGTTTAAGAATATTTGGCGATTAAAAAAAAATGCACCACATTACCAGTTTCGATTCATGCTTCAATATTTACTATATTGGTTGGTCTGCCACACATACCTTATTTGGAAAGTTGTATTTCTGCATCTTTGCTGTGAAATGGTCTGATGAGTGAAACTAAAGAAAGTTTAAGCTTAGGGAATCATTCCCTATTCCTCAGCTGTCAGGTTTGAGTCAGCCTGATTCCATTGTTACCTCAGATTCCTCTTTTCGGCTGAGAGGAATAGAGACTAGTGTGGCCTTCTGCTCATCCCACCACCTAAAGGTTTAACAGGGTTCATCTCACCATGGTTGCAAAGAGTGGTTACTTGAGTTAAGGTAGACTTTGTCAGCTTTAACTAATCTGGCAATTCTCATCTGGTCTCTCTCACCAACAGGGGATTGAATCATAGACCTACCTAACTACAGTACCTACCCACCCTGCTTTATCCTGTATACAATGTTTCAATGGGCCTGCAGTCTATCCCAGGAGACTTAGGGCACAAGGCGGGGTACACCCTGGACGGGGTGCCAATCCATTGCAGGGTACACACACACAATGAGCAATTTGGGAATGCCAATTAGCCTAATCCTTTGGACTGTGGGAAGAAACCAGATTACCCTGAGGAAAACCCACCATGCACAGAGACCTAAGGCTGGAATCAAAACCTCAACTATGAAGGTCCGAGGCCACAGTCATGTGAAATGTCTGTGATTTTATTCTGTAAGGGGAGTAAAGCATTTACTTTTGTGACTCTAAAAGAGTCAGACAATCTTTAAGTGGCCACATGAGGGTCGATCGTGAGGCTCTCAGGTATTCTTTTATACATAAATTGTTAAGACTGTTTTTTACTTTCAGTTGTTTACATTTGAGTCTCAGGGTGTTGCAGTAAAAGATCAATAACTCAGCTTAATAAAAACAAAACAAGCATCAAAAGTGAAATCAAATGTGCTCCATGAGAGCTGCAGGTCACAGTGGGAACATTGCGGTTGATTTATAAAGAAAGAGGTGATGAATGCACTTTCCAGGAGCACAGAGAGACCACACAGAGTCAACCAGAGAGTCTCGGATGAAAAGAACAAGGTTTATTGGGGTAATTGTAGTGTGCCTTTCAAAGCTCGGGGGCACATTGTAGGATCATAAATCAACCAATCGTCTCCATCAGACACTGATTTCTGCTGTTTCTTCTGCAAGTTAAGAGATATGATCAGCATGACACTCTGCTGTATTCCATTTGAGTTGACATGGGTCAAGCGAAAAGTGGTGCTGTTTGTCGAATTACCCTGGAGTTGATCATGAGATGAATATGAGTAAAGTTGTCTAGAAGATAAGGAAAGCCTTCAGCTAAAAGCATATTGGTATTTTATTAAATTCTTTAATTCTTTAAAGTCAGTCTCAAAATTATTGGCACCCCTCATCTAAATGACCCAGTAAGGACATAAAATAAAGTATACATTCAAGATTGAGGCAACAGAGATGGTTGCAGGTGCAGGTAAAAGGCCTTGCTTTTTTTAAAGAAGCGACACAAATGGCCTGAAAAAGGCTATGGTGTGTTGGGTGTGCTTGATCAGCAATGAGGTGAGCTTTGTTTGCCGTTTTCTCGCGAGTTGTAGTCCGACACCAATTGACATGACAGTACTAAATTAGTTGTATTTCTTTTAAGATGTGTAGTTTAAACATAATTTTTAGGCATAAAAAATATTTTTCTTTGGTTTCTCTAAACTGTTGCTGATCTGAATATATTTTTCTGTTCATTATCTTCCATAATTCGTCCTAAGGATAATGGTGAAAGAAATAATATAATGTTTAGATAAAATATTAAAATTTGTTAATCATTTGGGTTTTATAATAAAATCCCTGGAAGTTTGATACATCATAAATTTTTACAAGAGTCTCTGCACTGCAAACAAAGAATAAGTGACCCACCATCAGAGTTGATGTTCTTATGCTGATGCATACTTGGACAGAATGTTTGAGTTTGGTTTCATCTAAATCACAAAGACACAACACAACCTACAGTCCCGGTGATGCTCTTAGGATTTTCCTGCCTCGGTTTCCTCCAGTTTCCTCCCACAGTCCAAAGACATGCAGTTTAGGCTAATTGGCATTCCCAAATCGCTATAGTGTGTGAATGATAATCAGTGTCAAGCTGGCATTCCGACCCCTTAAGTAACTGCCACAGAAACGACAGACATATCACCAGCATGGAGTGTATCCCTCCCTTGCCCAATGTGCTGGATGACTTGTGGATGGACAAAAATACCAAATAGCACTAGATCAGCACCAGATACTTCCATTTTTTTTTGCCTAAAAATATATATTTTAGTAGTTTCAGAAAAGTTATCACAACATTACAACGGCGGTGATTTTTGGTGTTAGCAAGCTGTGTTTGATGTGAGACTTTTCTTTGCTAGCTTGCTGGTAGTATTGGCTTGGCTAAGGCAGGAGCCCTACAGTTTTTTGAGGAGCATTTTGAATTGCTTGATGGTTTATTGGGTCATGTTTTAGGTGTCTCCTAAATACATTCTTTTTTTTTTGTTTCTATTTACTTTGAAATATAATCAAAGCTATAGTAATATTTGTTTAAGTAATTTGCACACCTATGATCAGCACTTTGTGTACAGTCGCAAAGGACTCGTAACATCTACACTGTTTTTGATTGCTGTTCGAGTTTTAAGCTGTGCCAAAAAGAGAAAGAATGTTTTGCTGCCAAAGCTATAGTCTCTTTGCTTTGGTTTTTTCATTGCTCTGTTTTTTTTTTCTTGCATGTTAGGTAATGCACACACTGATGTGATTCAATCAACACCTGAAATTTTACTATGCCAACTTGGACCATTCAAATTGTTTTACTGGTTGTTTTGCTTTTGGACATGTGTTTTAGTAAAGATTAGATCTGCATTAGATCTTTTTCTAACTGCATAGAAAAAAATACATTTGAATTTCAAACAAAATATACAGTAGATATTCTTTAATCCTCACTTGCAGAGAGCCTACATACATTGCAAAACTTTTAATAATAGTCAGACATTCATTCTATAGTCAAAGTACAACAGCAGTTCAGCTACATTTAATTTTCTGTTTTTAAATGGACTGCTAGTCCATTTTTTTGTTCTTAATATTTTGCAGAGAGAAGATATTAAAAAGTTTAAAGAATGATGAGTGACTCTAATAAGTCGAAAATGTAAGTCATTGTATGTAATGTCTACTAGTCTAAATGTATGTGCATACATATGTGACAATAATTCTGGAATTGACACATATATATATATAAACACAATTGATGCTCATCTTAATTTTCTTTAAGATATACTTTTTATAATGTATTATACACCTGATGCTGCTCTGTAAAGGAACCAAACTATGAGGAACCAAGCAAATTCAGGCCTCAAGATGGAGCTATGAACATTTTTTAACACTCTGATTTTAGTTGAACCTTCTGAGGTGAGAGTAAATATGAGCGACATTAGACAACACTAAACTAAATGCTATAATCGCGCTTTATTTTTCAAATCCTTGTAGCTTGGAAGGAAAAAAAATGAACACCAATGAAGAAACTTTGTATCCTGAATATGGGGAAATAAATTAAAACTTTTCAAAAGAACTATAACTTTAAATAAATAAAACTTGTTTGGAGCAGTTACTGAAACATCTGGCATTAGCCTCTGTGTTGACACGTAACCTTTTGATCCATTTATGTAAAGTAATTTTCTTTCTTTACCTCGCTATAGTAAATGGTTCACACTCTGACTCAGTGTCTCATTTCAAAGTTAAGTAAGTTAGGGTTTTCTTTAGCCCCCCCTGAAATCATCACTCCGAGCTTTCATTCTCCAACAAAAAGACTAGTATACAATTGATAGGCCGAATCACAGCTAAAAAAACAAACCCATAGAAGCCTGTGTCAATCCAGCCAGGTCAGTCCAGCTCCTCGGCAGAGCTTATGAGCTGAAGAACAAAGAGCCTCCAAAGGGCCACAAATTCAGTGGGGGTTTCTCCTCAAGACTCATGGGTAAGATTGGGCTAAGCCTATTTAGTCTTCAAACCATGGTGTCTCCCTCCCTCACCCTCTCAGCGTGGCCGTGGTATCCAAACATGTCTTCATTTACTCGCTGTGTGTTAGTCTGCCTGGGGAATTCACAGCAGAAAAGACAGTCTCGAATATACCATTATTATCGCTTCGTCAGCTCTCATTCACCGTCTTCCTAACCTCTCACCCTGGACTATGGCAACAGCGAGAAAAATGTACCAATTGATTGACAGGATTGAGAAAAGCTGGACCCACCCCTTCGCCTCCAATAGGCATTTCAAACACTTCGGAGAACAATAGAGGCTTGGGTGTAATGGGATCAATGAGGGGATGATGACTGTCAAAAGAGCACATAGTCCTCAACACAAACGTGATTATCTCAGCGTGACGGAGAAAGATGAGCGGGGGAGGGGGAGCGGCAGGGCAGCTGGCCTCATGCCGGGTACCTCCGATCGGGCTGGCGTTGAACACGAGGCCCAGGCTGTCGGGCCTTGCCCTCTCCCATCCACCGGGGGCCTTTAACAAATCTATTCAGTTGAACGAGGGCAATTTCTCACAGCTCTGTGAACTGCAAGGATGCTTGCCATTACCATTATTTAACAGAAGAAGAAGAAGAAGAAGAAAAAAAACCGGGAGCACCAGGAACACACTTCTCAAAACTCTGGTGGAAAAATCTCCACGGAAAAGAGCAACAGGAGAACCCTATCTCCCATAAAAAACCCCGCCTAATCTGCTTTAATGTGTGGGTTTTGAAGCAGCGGCGGCAGTTTGTCTTCATCTCTGTTTGCACACAATATTACAGTATTATGTGGGTGGTGATTAGTCACAGAGATGAGTGTATACTAGATTGGATATTTAGACCTCCATTCATAAGAGCTCAAAAGAGCCAGATCTGTTATTAGAGCGTCTTAATCTCAGAACAGGTTCGAGAACAATGAGCAGCGTGATAATGTGATTTGGTAAAGTTTTATCGGCAACGCGGTGACCTCTGGGGCTGGTTAAGCTGAATAGGGCTGTGTTTCATTGCACAGTATTGCAACTCGATTGCATAACATTATAAAATGAGTTAATTTTTTTCAGCAATACTGTACAGCTTGGCCTGAACTTTTAGTCTTTGGCTGAAGCACAGAGCACTTGCAGATTAGTCACAGTCTCCGCGTCTTCAGTCTGAACCTCAGGGGCTTGTTGCCCGAGGCCACACAGCGCACACTCACACACTAATGGTTACTCTCCACCTTGATAATTATGAGCTCAGGTTCCTCGACAGACTCCCTTTTTATGTGCTTTCTTAGCTTTCCTTCCTTCTCTTTCTCTCTTAGTACTGGCATCCTGAGAAGCAGGAAGCACTGTGTTAAAGAAAAAAGACTTACGATCAAACTAATCAAATGAGGAATACTCATGCAGTGGCGTTCAACTTAATCTCTATTCATTGCATGTGTATCATATGAAAGAAAGGAAAAATCTGACACTGAAAAGCTGTTCACATTATAAACTGACTTACAATGGAAAGTCAAGGGCAGTCGCTCAGTCTGCTCTGATCTGTTTAAATGTATATAAATTACTAAGATTTACTAAGACATTTTTAGATTGAGTAGCTATGGACCAAAACTGTTTTATGTACAGCAGTATGTTGTTCCTGCAATTGTAAAGGTTTTGAGGCTCCAAATTAAAACACCAACTGTAATTTAAATAAAAATATTTTTCAAAATCCTGAAAAACTACCTTCGACTAAGAAATTAATTTAAGCGAAAAATATTACTCCATCACTTATCGCCTATACCGCTTTATCCTGCATACAGGGCCGTGGGGAGCCTGGAGCCTATCCCAGGAGACTGAGGGTACGAGGTGGGGTGCCAATCCATCGAAGGGCACATACACACACACACTCATTCACACACTACGGGCAATTTGGGAATGTTAATCAGTCTAATCTGCATGTCTTTGGACTGTGGGAGGAAACCGGAGTACCTGGAGGAAACCCACCAGGCAGCAGACCCGAGGCGAGAATCAAACCCGGACCCTGGAGCTGCGATTTGACTGTGCTAACCACAAAGCCACCATGCCGCCAGTGAAACATATATTTCAAGTAGGTTTTTGTCATTTTAAACTTATACAGTTCAGTACACAGTGAAACAAAACAGCATTCCTCCTGAACCAAGGTGCTGCATAAAAACAACATAAATTAACAACAGCGAACTAGCTCACTAAGACACCTAGTTAGCTGATTGGTGATACAAAACAGATTAACACTATAAATTTTCTAAAGACTTAGTACCTTACAAAAATACAACATAAATTAACAGAAGCTAACTAGCTAACTAAGACACCTAATTAGCTGACTAGCTGAGACAAAACAGATTAATACTACAAATTTACTAAAAATTAAGTACCTTACAAAAAAGTAAAGTTGACATAAATTAACAAAAGCTAACTAGATAACTAAGATATAATTAGCTGACTAGCTTGCTGAATATTTCAAATAAACTCATCCAAAAAAAAAAAAAAAACTGTGATGTATCTGAAAACCACATCAAACTTTTCTTTATGTCAAGACATTAGCTTAAAAAATGTTCGAGATGTTTTTTTTTTTTGTTATCCGGACCCCATGTTTTTGTGAATTTAGTAAGTAAAGGAAGCATGTACAGGAGGAGCAAAGCAGCATGACCCAGGCCCTGAGTGACACCGGGACTACGTGGGCTTTAAGCGCTGACGGGCGGCTGTGCCGAGTAGATACAGTACACGTTTCCTTGGCAGGGGGTTGAGCAGACACAGGATTGGTCAGATCATCAATTACAGATTTGATTGACAGCTGACAGGACGCCCGCGCTCAGCTCCAGCTGTACGTGCTCTCGGCAGATGTAATCAATCACTGACAAAAATATAACAGCTCTGGATTACATGGAAGAAAAAAAAATGCCCTGAAGCTTTATGCTAATAAATAATGTGTGAACGACATCTTCACACACTGTAAATACACAAACACACACACACACACACAAACACACATACTGTATAGCATGTTAACCTGTAGGTTAATTGTAGTGCTGAGGGGTTGGGCGTGATTCCTGATGTATTATTTATTCTCTTAGAGGGGGGGGGGTGAAATATTTATAGACAGTGTGAGAGAGAGTGTGTGTGAGGTAGGGGGGGGGGTGGAGTGACAGGGAGAAAGAGAGAAAAAGTGAATGAAAGAGAGATGGTGGCTGTGAGAGATGGAAACACATAGACTATGAGAGACACAATGTGAAAAGAGAAGAAGAAAAACAAGAGGGGTGGACAGAGAGAGCGAGAGAGAAACAGGGAGACTGGGGGAGAAAGAGAGAGACGAATTGAATGGAGTAGAATGAAATGGAATAGAATGGATTGCAAATGAAAGAGAGAAAACGAGGAACGAAAGCATGAAAGAGTAGTCTAAGGGAGAGAGAGAGAGAAAGAGAGAGAGAGAGAACAAAAATAAACAAAGGGGGAATGCCCAAGATCAGGACAGAAATAGAGAGAGACTATGGCTGATCTAAGCAGTAGATCTCCACCGTGTGGTTAAACACTTTTATAAATGTCTTAATAAACTCAGTAATGTGAGATCTTTATGAAAGCTGCCATCTGACACCATCAACCTGAAACACAAGCCGGTCAAACATTCACTTTTTGTTTATCGCATGTTATCTCAGTAGATCACTGTATTTGTGCTGTACATCAGCATATGGGATTATTATTACTGTTCAGAGCAAACACTTAAGAAGATGTCAGTGTTAAAGCATCATATATTCAGTGCGGTGTAGATCTTCTCTCAGGCATCAGATAGAGGGCAGCCTTGCAGCAGCAACGCTCCAGCTTCACCTTACTGAAATTATATTCAGATTTGATATCATGAACACACGAATATCTCTACAGATGGGTTACTAAACCAGTACATCTGAGCTTTTTTATTTATTTTTTGGTTTGTTTGTTTTAAACACATTCAATACATTCTAAACTCTATGGATCTCCTCAGTACAGCTTAGAACATTGTACATGTTTACATAGACATAAAACCACATTTTGTATATTGATATATGTACTGTATATGGAGAAGAAAGCTCTGTTAACTGTCACAGAGGTTCACGGAAATCATATAACCCGATGTTTCAATACATCATAAACTACACAAACAAATTACCTGATTAGAGCTGATTAGGTGAGTAATTAAGCCTTTGATGCCACACACACTAAATAAAACTTGGTTCTAGCAAATCCTACATTAACATCGTCCAAAATGTTTATTTCACCAGGCTCTAAAAAGATCCACCATGATGAGGAATCATTTTTAATTTCTTTAACAGATAACCATGTCACATGACTTAGAATTTCCAAACATCAGGATTTTTTTTTTTACAACGTTTTACTCCTCCTCACACCATTTATCTTATTTTGCTTTGACAACTTACACATACTGCACGTTTTAATTTTCCCTATGTGATTGTTTCACGTGATACTTGTTTTTTTTCACGTATCGGATACTTTTATCATTTTGCACACTTGAGCACATAATATTCACGTGATGCGACTTGAATAACACGTGGAACGGCCATGTGATTGTGTATTGCTCACATATCCACATGTGAAATGTATGCGATTCTACCATAGGGGTCCTTTTTTCTCTTTCACACACACACACACACACACACACACCACACACACACAAACACACCCTGCAGCAGCTGCCATTTAAAGTGTGTGAATAATTGAGGAGTAGCTTTTGCCTTAGATCTCTGAGAGCAAGAGAATGACAGAGCGATGCTACTGAGACTTGTTTTTTTTTTTATGTAGTTTATGTAAATTATTTCCAAAATATCAACATGAATTTAGCGTAATTTTTTTTGTTGTTGTTTAAATATCAATAAAATATTATGCATGTTTTTTTTTTTACATTACTTCATTTGAACTTTTTTGATTATTTTAATTATTTCCCTCTTTAATTCCTTAAAAATAAAGAACGCTTTTACTTCTAAGAAAAAAAAACCCTCCTATAATAAAGGTATCGCTTAATGTGTACAGTACTAATAAACGGCTAAACTGGCTTTCATTAAAGTGGAATCACACCTTGCAGCCATTTCGGCTGCTACGTCATGTTGCTTTAACCTCATTGAGACGGCATGGAGTTAAGCTCGTAGATCGAAAGCAAACAGAATTAGGTTACAGATGTTTAACAGAGGCGTGCAGGTGAGGCGACACGCCAGGCGTGGCTCGGATTAGAGCGTATTTTCATTTAATCAGTTTTTCAATAAAGTTCTGGACGTTCTGATTTCATCAGGAACAAGCCTGCTTTTGTACTCGTGTTGATCCAGGAAAGCACGTAGCGTGCGCCAAAGGCACATCGGCTTCCTCTCTCATGATCCTTTGAGCTTGGGTGCCTTTACTTTAGGATTGAGTAATAATAAGGTACTGATTGGAACTGATACTGAAAGTTGAAAAAACGGCGAAATCATTTCTGAACAGTCCGTGAGATTAAAAACGACCCGGTCATGCTGATGAATGATGAAGTTTATTTATTTATTTTTTATTTGTTATTATTATTATTTTTTTTTAAGGAGGACAACTCTTGAAGCAGAGACAATGCATCATAGTTGAAGGGGTGTCTGACTACAAATTCGCTAAATAAAGAGCTTTATACGAACTAATGCGAGGAGACTTCAGACAGCCCTTCAGCCATGGCCTTTGAACGTGTGAGGAGGGAGGAGGGTGAAACCGTTTCCAAGGACTGGTGAAAAAAAATGATAACTCTGCTGAGGGATTCATTATCTCTAGAATTCTGTGAGAGAAGGAAGGAAAACTGTGTACACAAGGATGAGGTTACACAAATCTATCCAGGAAAATGACACAATTGACATGGAGTTAGTTTTATCTCAACGGTTTGCTGATGCAAAAATCACGCCAAGCCTGTCTTACAAAGATCTAAATATCTTCAATGGCATTTATAATTGCGGATGACTTTGGAGGAAACCAGGCGAGCAGGATGATTATTGGTTTCGACATGCTGCTGAGCAATGAATATCAGCCAGGGTTTTTCTTTTTTTTAATTTTTTTCAAAAGCAGATTTTCATAAACCGACAAAACCACTATCTCGGTTTAAACAAGTAAAGACCATTATTATTTCCATTATAATATTCTTACCTGACACATAATTGCTTATTTAACAGGCAATTGACTAAATTATTGATAAGTAATAGCAACACTATGTATCAATTTAAAAGCTATCAGTATCTGTATTAATATTTATGATTATTACCTTGTTAAGTGACCTAATGATTAATTGCTGAATCTGCAATTCTCCTTATTTGAGAATTAATTGTTTGTTTTTGCTGTTGTTACATGTGTGTTTATCAGTACTTGTATCTAATGCTTAAATAACATTTTAAAAACGGACAATTTACAGCCTATTGTTATTAAAGGGTTAAAACAATCAATAGTGATGTGACGTTACTGTTAACAAATTTTCCAAATGCGGATATTTTCCGCATATCATGATGCACGTTATATTCACAACACCAACCATTTTATTATATATACACTATATATATATATATACATACACACATACACAAACAGTACACAGTGTATATATAATTCTATTTTAGTGATAATATTTTTCCTCCATTGATTAATACCTTTAAATGTCAAAACAAACTTAAACTGCTGTTAAAGTATTTCCCCCACCCACTAAATCACTTTTTCCCTTTTACGAGCATGGCAGCGAAAATGTTGCTGCATATGGCCGCTCCTGGCCTTTGCCCCATCCTGACAGCCAGTCAAGTCTCCATTTTATGATAACTCCCTCAAGCCAACACATGGCCATCAATATTTAGTCAGGTCTCTATTCATAATTAATACGTTCACGCTGTGAGCTGTCGGCCTACAGAGGTGAAGCCAGTGCATCCCTCTGAACATCAGTACAGACATATTTAGCATGAGCAGTCTGCTGCACACATGCTACCATATCCATAAACCGAGCAGGAGGAATAAATCCAGCCGATTTCCCAGAATGCATTAGAGAGGAAATAAGAGGCGACCTCTATCCTCTCTTCTGCTTTCAGATGCCTTTGTGCTTCTAATGGAGAAGCTTGGCTTTGATATGATTGAAGACAGAGGAGCTCTCGCTGTGTTTTCCTCTGCCTACCCTGCAGGCCAGCCGCACAAAGGGAAGGAATAGATTATCCCCCCTTTCTCCGAACCCCACAAAGTCAGCCAGTCCACGACACTACCATTTTGGAATACAGCATAGCTTGTTTTTTTTTTTTTTTTTTAATGTTTCATTTGCAGAAGTGCACAGAGCTGCATGGATGGAAATACTTACTTGTGTCATGCTGTTTTAAAGCCACCATTCGCGACATACTCCCATATGCTCTTTATTGTTTATTATCAGATCAAGAAGATCAGATCTTGGTTGATGTATATGCCACGTTCCTGAGAGTTTATTTGTCCGACCATTAAAGTCATAATACAGTAGAAGAAGTTGTGCCGGTCCCATTGGGGACTGGTGTGAACCAGAGACACCAGGGTGTGTGTTATTTTCACATGAGGGGATCCGTACTGGAGGGTAGCAGTGAGGCGTATTGCAATAGGACGCTCTAATCTGGTTAGGCTAATCTCAGCTCCCTCGCATACGGACAGAGAGATGCTTAAGCGCTCCCAGGAGGAGGAAAGGCAGTCTCGGGCCTCCGTAGCGGAGGAGACATGAATCTGAATGAGTGAATGTAAAGCCTGGGCCATTCTTTTAGGCTGCAGGGACAGAATGTTGAGTGTTTGTGTGTGTGTGTGTGTGTGTGTGGCTAATACATTAGTCTGAAAGGGGGGAAAAAATGCAGTCCTTTCCCTTTTCATAGATTCTGAATCTGGCAGTAGAGAGAAGGGAGAAGTGAAAAAAGTAAAAAAAAAAAAAAAAAAAGGACAAGCCCATTTAAATTGCACATAATTATTACTTTATATATTAGTTTATAATATGTATTTTGATTATATAACAAGAGTCGAAAGGAGCTCCGTTGCCATGTCTTACTTCCAGGATTCTATCCTAAGCTTTGCAGCTATATACAGTACATACAACACTCGTACAACTGCTCAATCATACAGTTATGCAAGCAGCCATCATGTGGTTGCAACACAATGCACATTCAGGTCAAGAGCTTCAGGTGAAGTTCAGATCAATCATCAGAATAGGCAAAATGCGATCTCGCTGACTTTGACCCTGGATTTGTTTGGTGCCAGATGGGCAGGACTGAATACTTGACAAACTGCTGATCTCCTGGAATTTTTATTTAAAACAGAGTTTACAAAGAATGTTAAAAAAAAAAAAAAAAAAAAAACAGAACCAAAAGCCTGTTTCAGAAAGGCTATGTTAACCCAAACACTCTGTACAAACCATGTTGATCAGAAAGGCATCTCAAAATAAAAACAAACATTAGGTGTGTATACATGGAACTTAATATTCGTATAATAAATGGAAGTTGCCCAATTGAGAAAAAAAAATCATGTAACTGGAAATGGATCAGAACCTTCAATAACCTGTTTAATAGGTAAATATTCTTCATTAGAAGATAAATAAATTATTTCTGCTCATGTTCACCATATGTTGGATGTTAGACGGCCAATTGACCAATTTCTCAGGGGAAATTTTGCTTCTACAGTATTGGTGATGGATAAAGTCTGAGAACAACTCTATCTGAGTCTCACTGAGGAAAGAGCTCACATATGATTCGCTTTAATACATAGGAAAGCATCTAATTAATCACAGAAGAGGCTTAAGTCTTGTAAACATCATTTAAAAATACTACTTATTCCTATTCGTATGCTTCTTCCTCCTCTTCTTTGGTTATATTTCCGACATATTAAATGCCATATTAAACAGAACTGTCGTTCATGTCACCTTGTGCATTCAACCTTTGCGTACATCAAAAAATGTATATTCTTTTATAATAATTTATATTAAATGCTCCTGTTTAAATGCTTCGGGCATATGTTAACCCATATTGTATCAGATCAGCGTCCAAGTAAAGATTTAAGCTGGAATCTCTAATCAGAACAGTCGGATTGAAGAAATAGAAAAGAAAAACACCTGTCAGATTCTAAGGAATTTTTTTTTCTAGAGATAAGCAAAGCTTTTTTTTTTTTTTTTTTTTGCTACTAAATGAAAATTACATATTTAAACATTTTTTGTTGTTTATTTTACATGACATGTACCAAGTTCCGCTGGCACAGAATCATCTGAAATACAAAATTTAAGCAAATCATTTCAGCATAATTTCTCCTTCCTAGCGATTGCAAGAGCAAAACAAAAACTGTAACATGCTAAACACGCACACACGTGCATGCATACACAAGCAGCGGTTAATGGGTTGCGGTAAACGTCCTATATCCATGTATTTATTCATCTGGCCGTTCGTCATGGCCTCTTAAGCTCATGAAGAAGCCAATTAAATGTGGCCTACAGACACGAAGGTCAAACCGGTAACAGGCAGGGTCGCCGGCATGGCAATTACAAATAGCTGATTCAGAATGAAACCTGGGGTAATTGATATGAATGAGAAATGCCTACTGCTGATTGAAATCTAATTGATTTTGGTATTCAGTCAAAGCTACTGCTCTGCATGTGAGGGGGAAAAATGGAAATAAATAAATAAACGAGTCACGTTAAGCTGCGCTGTGCGTGTCATAGGTGTATTTTGTTGGATGTTCTGTCACATTCAAACAAGTGAGAGAGAGAGAGAGAGAGAGAGAGAGAGAGAGAGAGAGAGAGAGAGAAATCCGGATGGAGAGAGTAGAGCCGCTGTGTTGATATGCTGCTCCATTCTCCTCAGCATCTGCGTCTGCTAATGAGCTGATTTCTGCCCCGTTTTATCTAACCTCCCAGGATGGGCCATTAGCATGTCCAAAAAGAGACACACACACACAGACAGAGAGAGAGAGAGAGAGAGAGAGAGAGGCTGCTTTACAAGCGCAGGCCCAGTCTTGATGGACAGAGCCGAGAGCAGTGCTGGAGCACACGCTTTTCCGTTTCAAAGCCTCCTCTAATAGGTCCCTTATGGAGGCAGTGTGGCAGTGGGGAGGACGAGGAGATGAGAGGTTAATTTGGGCACAGCCCAGGTGATCCAGTCAGTCAATCCCCTCTATCTCACACACACACTCACACTTGCGACTCTCATCCTCCCCTCCATGCCATACACTTAATGATTATTAACATGCTTCAAATGCTTAAGGAGCTCTGGGAGTCTCCCTCCCTCTTTCCCCTCTCTCTCTCTCCTCCCTCCCTCCCTCCCTCTTTTTCCCTCTCTTTTTCTCCTTTCCCCTCAGCTCATCGGAGCATGAGGGGAAATCATTATGCTAACGAGGCTGCCGCCACTGTTTTTATTTCCTCTAATCACCCCCACCTCTGCGGTGATCTTCAGGGACAAGCAGAAGTGCACACACACACACACACACACACACACACACACTCCCAGACCTTATAAATATTTCCCTTTTTTCCTCACTGAATTTTTTTTTTTTGAAATTGTAGAACAAAGGGGCACTCCACGTTTTTGCCAAAGCCCTGTGTGTGTGTGTGTGTGTTTGTGTGTGTGTGTGTGTGTGTGTGTGTGTGTATGCTGAAAGGATTTTAACGCTACTGTGGCACTATTAGTTTTGGCACAGGAGACGGCGCGTGTTGAAAACAAGCATTTAGTTACAGCCCATGGGCAATAATTCATCAATAATCATTATGAAATGATGGATTAGTGAGTGTAAAGTGTGTATTGAGACTTGAGTATTTATTAGAAATCCCTGCTTAGAAGCTTCTGTGGCTTTCGTCTGGTTGCTGGTTTGTTTTTACATATGGCTTAATCCTGCATTAAGAGATACCATATTTAAGTGATTAAACCTACAATGTGATACCACCCCATATGTTTAGTGTTTTACTTCTTACATGTTCATATGTGATGAAAGATGCAGTGGTACCTCAGTATATGGATTTAATCCGTTCCGGAGACGAGTGCTTAAAGCAAGATTTCGTATTGCGAAACACATTTCCCAATAGGAAATAATGTAAATGCAGATAATCTGTTCCAGCCACCCAAAAATATTACTAATATTACCAATTTCCAACACTATAATCATAATTTTTCATATAAAAACAATCAAAACATTTAGAAAAGATGAAGCAAAATGTGAAAATGTAATTGTATGTAATATATATATATAAACTTAATTTTTCATTCCTCTTGGCACTAGCTGTTTTAAAAACAAAATCGCTTTTTTTCTTGCTACCGGTCTTGCTAACATTCTTTGGACGTGTGGTGCTATGTCTTCACTAAATTTTGCACAAAATGCAGGGGGAAAAAATGATATATATATAACGCTAAAATCTTAGTTCTTAAGCCGAAAATTTGCAAGTGTGAAACTTTGTATGACTGTAAGTTGAAATGTGTCTACACTATTCATGGAAATTGTTTCTGTCTGTTTTGGATACCATCATTGGTGAAACAATTTCCATGAATAGTGTGATGAACAAAAAAAAAAAAATTGCAAGAAATTTGCCTTGGAATGCAAAGCATTTTCGACAAGGTACAAAAGATTTGATTAGGAAAAAAAGATTTATGATTTACCGTTATCAATGCAGAGATTTCACAAAGGTTTCATCAAGCTTTGCACTAGATACTGTAGATCATTTTAGTCAGCTTTCAGCTTCCAGAGTGGTTAAAAATTTACCTACATATACATATTACAATACACACATATGTATGTATACACACACACACACACACACACACACACACACAAACACACCCCATATATAGGAAAAAGTATGGCCTGCCTTAATAACAAAGCATAAGACATGAAAAATGTTTTTTTTTTTTTTTTTTTTTTTAGCATCAGTGGTGTGCGCAATGAGTTCATTGCTAACTGCTGGCTAATTTACTAATTCACATCCCTCTGGAGCTCCACTAATGAGGAGATAATAGTTCCAGTGAAACGTAACTAAAACTCAGAGCCGTTCACCAGGGACGTATGGAGACAGATGGAGCGTCATGGAACCGTTTCTCTCTCTCTCTCTCTCTCTCTCTCTCACACTCACTTCACAGATCTTCCTTCTCTCCCTTTACTACGAGTATGAAGAAAGGTAACTGAATGACGCCGAAATGATATATAAGCTTACACGTATAAATGAAATATTCACATAAATACACATATGAAGATATTTCCATTCATTAGCATCCACACACACACACACACACACACGCTCTCTCTCATAAACATACACCAGTCACGCCCTCAGCACGGCAGGAAAAATCAGGCCTCTTTAAAGAACGTTCTGATAAACAGACGCTATGGGGAAGACCCAATCCCTCAAATTGATTTAAAAAAAAAAAAAACATTATTCATCCATCTGGACTGGCTTAAGGCTGCGATAGGAAGGGAAAAGAAGAAAAGAAGGTAGAGAGAGAGAGATTTGAAGCATGGTTAAGGATGGGACCTGGGGAGGCAGAATCATGTATAATGCATTATAGACAATCATCAGCCATTACAGTGCACCTACAGGCAGGCAATAGATTGAGTCCTCTAGCCTATCTGATTTTTTCTTAGAAGAACATACACATTGAATGGATTTACCATCGTTCATAGCTTTAACTGAAGCTCTGCGTGCATCTGTGCCTGCTGGGCATAAACGCTCCATCGCCTGCTCCTCCAAGAAATAAACATTAGAACCTGCTTTCATGTGTCTCATATAGTGAAAACCTTATTTTGGAATCTGTCTCGTTGACGTAGTCTTGTTGGGACATAAAACAGCGGGGCCGTGTTTGACTTTGACCACAGTTTTTGTGCTCAATCGTGTACATAAAAGTCCCATTAACCAGCAGTGTTTACAGCTATTTGATGTCCCATGCTGTGGTGCCTCGCTGCATTGAGAGAAAAATTAAAAACACACGTTACGTCTGACTGTTAAGCAGCGCTGCGGACAAATCATCCCAAGCCGTGAAATGCCTACAGATCAGTCTAGTTCTTAATTTCTTTTTGGCAATGTGAAGATGTTTCCAGCTCATTAACAGAGAGCACCTGTTTGTTTTTCCTACAGAATAAAATTCCTGAGCGATTTGAAATTCTGATATTATAAATGATGTTCTCACTCCAAACTCCCCGGGGATGTGCTGTATGACATTTAAAAGATGAGATAATGATGTCTTCACCGAACACTCACGAGACATCAAGATTTTGGCCAAAATGATTAAAACAGTTTTTTGGGGAACACAGAAGATGAGTGATCTAGCCATATACAAATGATTAGTTTCACTGCAAAACCAGATAAATCCATTCTGTCAATTTATTGCAAAAGATGCAGAAAAAAATGACAACCTGACAAATATTTTGTGCATTGTTCCTTTGAGTCACAAGGGTAAAAACAACTTCCCAAAATATTACTGTATGTCAAAATTGTTTTGTATTTTGCATGATTTTGCATAAAAATGCTATAAATTCACCACCCACAGTTTTGTTACAATAGATACATTAGACTGCATTTGTGTTGGTGAAAATGAAAACATGAAGCTTAGTGTAAAAAATTGCAAGGAAGAAAAGTGTTGAGTTTTGTGGGACTGTATATCCAACACTTTTCAATTACAAAGATTGTTAATTATCATGTTAATTATCTGTACATTATATATAATAAAGACAGTTTAGTTTACAATGCATCATTAACATCCTCCTCTAGTCCTTTAGTGGGAGACAACACCACTTTATCATATTTATAATCCATGACTGCCTGGAAAACTGCAACGGCAATAATAGACTGTAAACATAATTTTCTTGACTTCAACAGTCTTCAAAAGACCATTGAGCACATTTTAGTTCATTCACCTCAGCAGCTAATTTCCACAGATGCTAGCTTCACTTCGCTGAATTACAAGACAAGGAAGCAATGCCTTCGGCATTTTTGGATGCATCACGTTTTGCTGAGAAATGTGCTCACTGTTGCAGTTTGCAAAATAGTAACTTTTGTCCGAGTCTAATCAGGACGTGTCTGTTCTCTGAAAACGGTCCGTTCACACGCAGATGCATCTTTGCTCATTCCATCAGGGTTAAAGCATATCATATTTGTGCAACAACTCATTCATTGAAATTCATTTCAAAGAAAAAAAAAAAGGTTTTAAGATTTTAAAGGGTTCTCTTGTTTTAGTACTTGGACAGAAGTTAAGAGCATGTGTAAGGGTGGTGAGGGAATAATAGTTCACAGATAATAAAATGAAAGTGATAACTACAATTAACTTTGATCACAAACATTCTAAAACCTTGAATGAGTGGATGAAAAGTCCAACATGTCATTTGAAACCACATCATGCCACCTCATCACTGATTATTTTCCTATTACAGCACTTGTCTAATATATTAATGAGTGTTAAAAATTAATATACAAAATGTTTTATATATTACAAATTACATCTTATTACACCACATTTTATTTAGTAAACTATATATTACTTGCTTATTACCAAAATTTCCTTAGCCCCAGAACAGTCAGGTACAGAGAGACAAATTGAGCAAGACACAATATTCATAGGGTAATTAAAGGTTAAATAATAATATTGAAGTGAACATTTTTAATTGCTCAACTGAAATAATTTAAACTTGCTGACTGCCAGTGATAATTGTTATGCACAAACATGCACAAGCTACGTCGGCTCGTTCGGCAATTAATCAGTAGTAATTGTGTTTAGGAGGCTTTTAAAATTGTAATGTTTTTCGCAGCCAGAGACAGCAAACTGACAGATCATTACTTTCTGCAACCACCACATTGTTTCCCATGAAGCATGCACACCCACAAACACACACACACACAAACCAAATTACCAGCATCAGCAGTGACTCAAATATTGGTTTGAAGAGTTATCATTTCTGTATCCGTATCACTGTTGCGCAAAGCCTCCTTCACATACGATGTTGTGTTTATATAAAACCTCTTCAGTAGCATTAGTGTGCTGATTTTGAAAGCCGGCACACAGCCATGGATCTGGAGTTACAGACGCCGTGGTGCAATCATCACTCTGGGATCCTGCATTAAATACATTATTATGTGGGTAGATTCAAGAGCGGCACTTAAGCCTCACAAAAATGAAAAGCAAAAAAAAAAAAAAATCCTCCTTTGTAATCTGTGCCGACCACGTAATTAACCCGAAACGTTTAATTGACGGGGTGAAAGAAATAGTTATCATGTAGAGCCGCATACCCAGTGGAAATAACGATAGCCATGCGGCGAACAGTCAAAATATTGTAAGAACATCAAACAGTAATTTTGCACAGGGCCATGCTCAGACTGCTCAGACTTAGGAAATACCTGAGCAGGTGATCATTTAACGTCGAATACAAACACTAGAAAGAGCAGAGCAGCCGTGTGGGGCGAGACGTGCTATTGAGACCCATTAAAGGATCAGCTCGTGTCTTTCTCACAGCTAATAGCAGGGATCTGTGCGAGTCTCGAGCCTTGTCTTGGGCAGCGTTTGGCAGACTGGCAGGCACCCACATGAAAGCCGGAGTGTGTTTAGGGAGACGAGAGGAGAATGTGGAGACAGGATTCTCACACACCCTGTGATCAAGCAAAGAACGTGGGGTATTTTAGGATGCACCACCCTGAAACACTCACCTGACAAGGTTAGGAGTTGTGAAAGGGTGTGAGAATTAGAAATCGAATGATCCTTCCGTATAAAGTAAACACAGAACATCTGCACTTAGTAAGTTACAATAATGGTTTTTTATTTCATATCCCAGTGGTTTTTATGTATTGCTTTAAACAGCATGGATTCTACTGTATATGTCTGGGTTCTCTAGTTTCCTCCTGCCTTGCACAAAATGTTCTTGTCACTGGAATTAAATGTTTTGAATTCAATGTGTTTAAATGTTAATAATAATAATAATAATGGTAATAAGCTCCAGATCCATCATGACGATGATCAGGAGAATGCAGATTCAATGTAAAATTTCTAATAAAAAAAAAAAACATTTCTCATTAATTAAATATTCTTACCTCTTACACACACACACACACACACACACATGTATAGTTTCTTTCTAAAAAGTCTATTCATGGTATCATTTTAACTTCGAGCACATGAACCGGTGTTTTACAGCTGTAAAGTCAGTGTTTAATTGCTAATTAGCTTTCCTACGCCACCTCCACTTTGGCTCAGTCCCAAACGCTTGTGTCTTGTAGAAAAGCTTGTTTCCTTTCATTTCAGAATTCACACAAGCAAGTAACACATACCAAGAAAACACTGAAAAACTCCGAGCAGTGCAGACAACTTGTACTTCACATCACAGAAAACAAAATATTCAGATTTACTTTAGTGTGTGTCACTAACTTTGCTAAACACCGACCTCTGATATGAATCATCTTTGTGCACTCACAGTGCACTAGAGAGTGGGTGAAAAGTAACTAGCATTAAACATTGATACCAATTTATTGAAAAAATTGCCCTGTGATGGATTGGCACCCTGTTCAGGGTGTACCCTGCCTCGTGCCCTAAGCTTCCTGGGATAGGCTCCAGGCCCCCCGCGACCCTGAATACAGGATAAAGCGGTATAGAAGATGAATGAATGAATGAAAAAATTGCACGTGTACTTCATTCCATAGGAAAAAGAAAAAGAAAGCAAAAATGGCCACTTCTTCTATTGTTAGCCGAGCCTGTGGTCGACAATTTTTTTTTATTGTCTCTGGACATAGTGTAGGTTTCCTTCCTTTCACTGTACACCACCATCTCTGCACAAGAACGATGGAATTTCATACTTCATAGCGTGCTGCAATCTTAGCTTGCTCCTAAACAGTCAAGCGGTCGGCCATCTTTGTTTACGCTGCTTGTGCTGCCTCTCGCGGCCGATGCCTGTACTATTGAAACTGTAAACATTATTTACAGTGCTATTGGTTAGTTATATAATGGCAATGTAGCAAGCTATTTATATTTAGCTCCTTTGGTAATGCATTCTTAGTGAAATTTTAGCTATGTTAGCTATGCTGGCTGTTACTTTTAGCTAGTTAGCTAATCATTTTTAGCTTACACAGTCCCTTTAAAATGGTCTTACCCATCTTAAATAATGATACAAATTTGGTGGGCAGATTAAATGTTTTACTCAAACATTCTGTAAAAGTTCAAATATACTGTAGCTTCATATTTGTTAATCATGCTAAGTAGAAAAATATTTTTTTTTAAATAAATTAAATCCTGAATTTGCTAAAACTATGAAAATAAAATGTACAAGAAAGCTTCTTGGACTAAGTTAGCTAAAGCTAACAAAAGCAGTCTTATTGCTAATCCCTAAAAATGTTAGCTAGCATGACAGTAACTCAGATGGCACAAACTAGCCAAATGCTAATAGCTAGCTGCCAAAGTACAGGCTTCAAACAATAGTTTGAAAGTTTAGATTTTTTTTTAGGAATTTAAATTGACTTCTTAAAATGTCTGATGCCAAAAAGTGACTGAATGACTACAGATTGTATTGAGTTTGTAAAGGTAGTGAGTAAAAAGGAGAGTTTTATTTTGAAATGAAGTAAGTAATACTCACTCACTCACTCATCGTCTATACCGCTTTATCCTGTATTCAGGGTTGCGGGTGGACTGGAGCCTATCCCAAGAGACTTGGGGCATGAGGTCCAAAAAAGGTTTTTGTTTGCCAGATTAATCAAATCTATTAACTACAGACATGGGAAGTAAACAGAGTTTCCACTATTTTCTGTGTGGCACATTATGTGACCGTATAAAATTTTGTTTGTGGGCAATGGTGGCTCATTGGTAGGTTTCTCACCTGCTATGAGGAAGGTCCGGGTTCAATTCTCAATGCCCAAACCCCAACCAATGGATGCAGTGCCCTTCCCAAGCCTAGATAAAATAGGAGGGTTGCGTCAAGACGGGCATCCGGCATAAAACCTTGCCAAGTGTGTGGATCAGGTGGTCCGCGTTGGCAACCCCTTGTCGGTAGGAGGCGAAAGTAAATGACGAAAATAAAATTATGTTTGTGTAAACAATGACATTTGCTAGTCACAGAAAGACTTGAGATAAATTTTTCATTAGTATGGACTGGCTAATTATAAGCGTTACATCAGCTTACTTGCACTTATAGTGTTAATACCAACATTCGTCTCACGGTGCATTGTGGGAATGCCCAAAGTCCCTTTGGCACACGGATGACATTGTACAAATACTCAAATAAGACCTAATTAATCTTAAAAAAAAAAGTTTCTTTGTATTATTGATTCAGGAGAATGGCTCACTGCTCTGAGTAGACATGAGTTAGCATTGGGACAGAGCCATGATTACTCACTCGCTTCTATTACTTGACTTATCTTTAATCCAACCCTCTCAGCTTGAAAGCTGAACAGCTTTCCCACATCCACTTGTATTTTCCAAACACACACACATACACACACATCTCAGCGCATGCCAGAGGCAATCTGGGCAGCTCATGAGTGTGTGTGTGTGTGTGTGTGTGTGTGTGTGTGTGTGTGTGTTTTAGAGAGAGAGAGAACCCATATGGGAGATTATGTTTGGTTGGTGTCTTTATTCTGTGCTGCTCTCTAATGACTCCCTCAAGACTCATTAAGTGTGTGTGTGTGTGTGTGTGTGTGTGTGAGAGAGAGAGAGAGAGTGTGCGTGCAGTCAAAGGGACACCGGTGTGACAGTAGGGGTCAGATACACAGGGACACTCAGTAACGAGCCCCTCAACAGGAACCTGCTTCTCTACACTAACTGTTCATTAATTATCCCTCTCACTTTCTTTCTCTTACACACACACACACACACACACACACACACAGTCTCATGCTGAAGCTGAGGATATATATACAGTGACTCTTACATTAACTTGAGTTGGTCTACACAGAGACAAAATTCGTTTAATTTGTACCCTAAACGGGCTTTTTTGGGAGTAGGTTGGTTGTTTGTTTCAAAATATGGGACTATTAGCAGTAAACGTACCACTTTGTGATGTTATTTTTAGGATGGCTGCTCCTTATGTGTACCAGAGTTATGTTTTCCACCCCAAAGTGTATTATTTATTAATAACCGCAGCTCCTGAAGTGTTTTATTCATCTTTTACTACAGCATTTTACCAATGGTAGCATTTATAGTTAATTTATAGGGCATTGGTGGCTCAGTGGTAGGTTTCTCGTCTGCCATGAGAAAGGCCTCGGCTCGATTCCCAGCCAGTGCCCAAACCTCAACCACTGGTCCCAAGCCCGGATAAAAAGGGAGGGTTGTGTCAGGAAGAGCATCCGGTGAAAAATCTGTGCCAAGCTTGGGTGCGGAATGGATGGTCCACTGCAGCGACCCCTTGCCAGGAGCAGCCAAAAGACCACCATTAATTTATGGTGACATACACACTGGAGAATCCTTCCAAAAATAAGCCAAATAACTGTATCTTTGCAGAAAATATCACAATATAAAATGTTTTAATGCATTATGTGGAGCATCTTCCATAAACGTCACTGTGAAATTGTATATAGTAGAAATGGGAACATATTTGAACAAGTACATCAACCTCTTGAAAACCAACAGTTTCCTCACTGGATCTCTGTATTAGCACCTGATAACTATGAACTATGTAACACTTCATTCTTCATATTTTGCTTCCTGAGATCCAAAGTTTTTTTTTTTATGATCTTGAGAAATAGTTCTCCAGGGTTCTGTAAGATTTTTTGTCTCTCATTTTCAAGTCTACTCCCTGTACCTGAGCAGTTTCAGATAAACGTTTTTTTGGGTTTTAAGCCTTACAGTAACCTACGATTTATTCAAGCATTAGAAAAAAAAATAATAAAAACAATCTAACTTATAGCATGAACTTATAGTGAGAAACAGGTGCACGTGATGACAGATGATCAAGCTGGTGATTAGTATAATGGTGATGCTGAATGCTGAGTGGCTGGAACAGATGAAAGGGGAAATGAGGTTGCTGCTGAGGTTGAGACATCTCAGGTTCTCATATTGGCATCTCTAGAGGTTTATTCAGGGCTGCTTTAACAATACTTTAAATCAACACCTTCTGACCAGCCAGATTTATGAGTTGAACAGCGGTTTGGGATTAAACTATGGAGATTGTCTACTATTTGAAATGTAAAACTCAAAAGTATGAGGTGAAGAAGATCTCAAGCAGACAACAACTTAATGACAACAAAGTAATGTCAGGTGCATCCAGAGGGAAAGACTTTTGCTTTTTATTGTCAGATGTGTTCATCATCACACAGTATGTGGGCAGATGTGTGTCACTCATTTGTTACCTGGGGCAGTACTTTTTTGCATCAGATTCACTTTTGTGTAACTGTTCTTGAATTTGATTTCAGTCTAACCTGTAAGTCATTTAAGATAAAAGCATCAGCCAGTTAATAAGTACTTTTAAACCTGTCTGTATCTTGACAATGTATCTTTATTCTCTAAGATAATATTGGCTATGGAAATTAATTTTTCTCTTTTAGTAGTAAATCATAATCAGAGCTTATTACTACTACTTCTACTACTACTATTACTGGTAACCCTCATTATAACCCATAAATACAAAATAAAATGCAATGGAGCATGCTGTTATAGCAAAGTAATTACCAAAATCTCAATGAGATAAAAATCAAAGTGGAGTTACTATTACCACCACAAAGTGAATACTTTTCCAGTTATTAAGCAACACAAACCTTTTCACCAGTTCTACTAGGGGTTCTGTGACAATTTACATATTATCTTAATACAATACGTAAATTAACACTTCTACTAAACTGCCTTCTAAGAACGTTCTACTAAAAGTTTAAGTTTTCATACTTTGCTTATATTTGTTTTCAGCAAACACAGTATGCACAACCGACATGATGGCAACCCTATGTACAAATACTCTTGGCACACATTTTAGTTACATTTATTGTTGTGGAACATCCTTAAGAAAAGTGTCACGTTATCCCTCTCTCTTGACGTTAAGAAAAACAGCTTATATTACTGAGAAACTAGATATGGTCCTATAGCCTTTCCTGTTACAAAATCCTGACATTGTAGACTCCTTCTATAAATGTTAAATAAGCATCTACTTACATAAAAAGTCACCACATACTTGCTTGCTAATATTTCTTTGTTAATTAACAGATTTTATTAGTTGTGGAGTCTGTAGATGGTCCTCATGTGTTAATAGAAATTCAACTTAAAGCTGAAACTACTCTATGTCACTGTTATGCAGCTGTTATGGAAAAACTAATCAACATCTGACCAGATTGTTTTAGACCACAAAAATAAATCAATAAATATTATCTATATAACCATCTAATGAGCAGTTTCATATGACTGCTTTTTGTTTGTTAAGCCTCACAGTTACCTATGAATTATTTAAGCATAAAAAAAATATCCATACAAAATCTAAATTAAGGCATGAACTAGTGAGAAACAGGTGCATGTGATTGAAGATGATCAGGCCGGTGATTATTATACTGCTGATGCTGAATGCTGAGTGGTTGGAACAGACGAGAGGGGAAATGAGGTCGCTGCTGAGGTTGTTACATTAACAACCCATTTTTAAATCGTATCTTTGAACACTTTAAAGCCTGTCACAGTAAAACAGTTGTTCTCATTTAATTTAATCTGAAAGAATGAGGGGGTGGCTTCTGGCCAGTCAGACTCACAAGTTGATCAGTGGTTTGGAATTAAAACTATAGAGAGTTTGCTTTACAATTTAATGTTGAAAAATTAAAGCTTTAGTATATTATGATGGTTCTATAATTGGACAGCAACACACTGTTATCTGACAGACAACCCTCAAATAAGTATGAAATTGCAGTTTTTGCTGCTGTTTCATGAAATAAATTGTACAGTGAAAACAGTTACACTACTCATGGTTATTTGATAAACCATCCAGACTATTTGGAGGCACATTCAGATTTGAAACAAGCTGCTCTGTAAGACTTTATCATTTAAGCAGCTTAAATATTTGACCCCTATATGGTCATGCGTTCTAACACTCAAACTTCATCAGCAAGAGCCCTGAAACTGAATGGTGCTTTTGTGTGATGTGTTTGTGTCTCTTACGCAGTTAATAAGGTAGTGATGATGGCAGTCGAGCACGTTTGACCTCTGCCAAAATGCTTATTAAAGTGGGTTAAATTTGAGAAGAGGACGGTCTCAATCAGTTGAAATATTATTGTTACTTTTCTCCTTCAGAACCATCAACTATTGAATGAGTGCATTGGCATGTGAAGTGAGTAACGGGATATTTCTGAAAAGGTGTGTGTTTGAGACTAAGTTTCAAAGTGGTGACTAAAATCAGAAAATGTCAGTGGCCAAAAAAAGAGTGATGATGTAGTTGTCCACATTCCAATGATTCTATATTTTGTGTTCTTTAAATGTTTTTTCTAACATTTATTAAACAATTTAATAAGTAGATTTGTTTTGTTTGCCATTGAACGCTTTTCTGGAGAATGAAAGTGTCATGGTAGAAAAAATTATTAACTAATTATTTATAATAAATTATTATTATACTGGTCTTGTGATTGTTATGTTGCATGCTTGGATTTGTAGCTAGATTATTTAAAATCTACAAAAATATGTTTTGTTGATTTTTTTATCCTGTAATTTCTTTGTATTTTTGATTTTTTAAAATCACATTATGTTTAAAAATCACATTTTTATAGAAAACATTTAATAGGAATTCATTTAATATATATATAACCCTATGACTTAACCCAAGTCAATAATAAACTGTGCACAATGAGCAAACTGACCTCAGCCCCGCTCTCTTTCCTATCAATCCATCACATCAAAAATTGCCTACAAGCATAAAGTCGTCGGTCACAGATTGCTCACTTCCTACGACTCAAATAAAGCCTAAACTTTAACCATCTTTAAACAGATATGTCTGCTTTGTCCCTAGTGAATCTATTCACTCAATATTATGCAAAAGACCTGACCCTTACATGCCTTCTCCAGGCCTGAGAGCCGGTCTGAAGCTTTTGTTCTCGCAATTACAGATGATAATTGCCATGTAATGAAGTTAAGGATTTGTAGGATTTATGGGCTAACATTGGCTGTGTTTCTTGTCTCCCAGATTTCCTCTTTTCTCACCCTGCATCATTTTAAAGCAGCTCCACCCTTTCACCATTACACAAAAGAAACACAGACAATATGTGGCTGGCCAGTCATTTCTTTTACAGCATCGCTCTGTTGTTTTTCACCTTTTAATACTCCACCCATCCTTTCTTTTCTCATACTCTCTTCTAACTAGCCTCATTCTTTTCTCCACCTCTAATAGCACAAGGCTCTTTTGCTCTGCTTTCTCTCTCAGAGATGGCTTCGGGAGGCCGGCTTTAGTGGATGCTCTCCTTTCAGGCACCCAATAAGCTGTGAAATGCTCCTGCTGTTTAATGGTGTCTAATGATTACCACTTACACTGCCTTAGACAATGCAAACGAGGCCTAAACTATGCGGGGGAATGCGCTGCTCAAGCCACCAAGTCTCATAGCAACTCGATGAATGGGGGACGAGTTTTAGAGCGAATCGTGGGGATGCAGCAGTGTCACGTTTTCAAAGAAAGCCCCGCTCTTCTCACACAGTGGGAGCATGATGGAGTGTTTCGGACACTCCTACTGTACCCAGGTGACCTCTGACCCTGGACAGAGCTCAGCCAAATTCTATTAACTGAGTTCAGGGGTTCAGCTCAACCTCTGACCTCAGCATACACGCTCAGCAAGCCAAAAGGACTTCAAACGGACATGCAGGAGCGGACAAGGTTAAATATTTGCAGGATTTTTACTTTTATCGGCAACCAACGAGGGAAGCGCTTGGATACGTTTTGCATATGAAATTAAATTCTCTTCGACAATGGGCGAATTAATAATCCTTTAATCCAACCACAAAATGTTGATTTTTATTACGCAGCAACTGTTAAATTTGTCTTAAGATGTCATCCTCTGGTTTTTTCTGTCTTGCAGATGGATTAAGAGATGCTGCTAGTGCCGAGAAAAGCAGAGGTGATAATCTGCTGAACTTCAAACAGACCTACTGCTCTGCTCCTCTCCACATCCCCTCAGGGCTCCCAGCACAAACCAGCCATCTCAGTGTGTGTGTGGTGTGTGTGTGTTTTACTCAAAACACAGCGAAAGAGACACATACAAGCTGCCAAAAAGGCCAACGGCGGCAATTAGGGAGCACTGCTTGATGATGTTGTACAGGCAAGGACGAAGAAAAAAAAATTCCTAGCGATGAAAGTTTTTCCATTTTCTAGTTCTGGACAGAGCTGGAAACAAATGCTATTTATTCAAAAGTTATACATCCAACTGACGAGTTCTTTAATCTTATGATGAAGCATTTCTATACCAATGGGCGTGGTTTCTCTCAGAGTGACTCTGCCCTCATTTGCGGGGCACCAGGGCAACCTGAATGGCTTAATGAGGTAATGAGGTATGATGTAAATTATAATTAAAATTATGAAACACCTATGGGACATTTTGGAGCAAGAGCACGCTATAATGCCATCAAGGAAAACAGCTACTGAGTGAAAATCTTGTAGAAGAACGGTGCTCATCCATCCAGTACAGTTCAGGAGAGTATAGACATCTTATGGTGCAAGGCTGTATATAAGATGCTGTAGTCACTCATGGTGACCTAACACCTTGTTATAGCACCCATTATTATTATTATTATTATTATTATTATTAACTTGAATATCTAAGGCTCGTCAGTTATGGAGTATAATATAAGTCAGTTACTATATCATAAGCAAATATACCATTTATTTTGGGATAATAAAGCATCATGAGTTAGAAAGCTCAACGAAATGAGAAAATTATTATTTTTTTAAACTAATTAGAAATAAAGACAGTTAAATATTGCAGATTTGTCTTTAATTTCTTTTAATTAATTATTTAATTAATTTATTTATTAATTTATTTGCTAAGGCATAGAAAATTTGGCATTTTTATAGAGAAGGCATGACAAATTATGCTTAGCTGTTTTTCACATTTATATCAATATAAGAAAGAAAATAAGAATTTGGTGCATTTAAATTTTCTTATAATTGATTTGTATCAATTGGTTTTTTTTTTTTTTTTTTCAGATCAGGTATAAATGGTACTTAGGAGTATGACTATGTACCTGGGACTCTTTCGCTCTTGTCATTTCCTATTAATTTTTCAGAATTCCAACAAAATTTAGAATTTGTGGAAAACACACTGATATCCAAGCTAACCACTTCAAAAATGCCATAATAGAGAGACAGACTTCTCTTATCATTAGTGCTTCGTTACCAGCAGGGCTATACACACTGAGCACTTTACGGGGACAGATGGCAGCGTAACCCACTCTCCGGCCCTGTGCCAATCTGCTCCTGCTGAAGGACCAGAAAGTCTGCCATCCAGCCAGGTGGAAATCATTTCCCTTGAGGAGAAAGTCGCGTATCAGACACTGCACGAGTCGCGGCTGAGAGAGATGGCCTCTGGGCTGGGGGAGACCCTGTAAAGTGACCTACGGTGAGGCAATCTGTCATGACTTAGGTAATTATCCTCTGTGTGTGTGTGTGTGTGTGTGTGTGTGTTAAATATGATGTCAGGCATGCAGTGCTCTTATGCTTAAAGAAAAGTCACATGAACTTTACCATACTTTATACACTTACAGGTTTATCACATTTCACTTCGCATGAGGGAAAATGTATGATCAGCTGTAGAGATGTCAAACACATACCTGGAGAAAAGAGTTGATCCAAATCTTCTATTATTAGTTTCCTCTCGTTTATAATTCAGGTTCATTATTCTCTTCCTCTCCTAAACTCTCTTAAGCATCTAAAGTTCTGTGTTGTGGCTAAGACTCTTTGTGTCGCTTTGTGTTTTTGTTTGATCAGGAAGATTAGAACCCCGCTAAGAGATCAGGCATACAGTATCATATGAGCTTATTTTCGTAGTTGACCTCTGTGTTGGGTGAGCAAACACAGCGTTGGTGATCTAATTGCATTATATGGGGCCATCGCCAGTCAACTGTTTGCTAAAACAACAGCTTAGCACTGGCTGCCCTAATTGAGCCTCACATCACCACAATCTGGCTTGTGTGTGTGTGTGTGTGTGTGTGTGTGTGTGTGTGTGTGTGTGGGTAAGGAGAGAGAGAGGTGTTAAGAGTAAACTATCATGTCAAGATCTTCGTGGATTATCAGACTAACAATCTGACAAAATAACAGGATTAAAATGCCTGAACTTGATTTTAAGTTCAAATTGGATTCATTGCACATACTATAACACAGTATAAAGTATATTTAAAATATTAATACGCTCCAGATAAGGGCATCTGTCAAATGCCTAAATGTAAATGTAAAATTCAGATAAAAATAATGAGCCTTCTATTGTTTAACTGAATTATTTGAAACTCTGCCCATTTGACAAACCATGGTGTATATATTTATAGGCATTATGACGCTATCTCTGAAAAGATTCATTGTGATATCCACATCAATTTTCTTTAGAAAACCTTAAATTCATGCTTTTGTTTTTAAAATCTTTCTAAATCAGACTAAAAATCTCATATTGCAGATACCTTCATTATATTTCATATTTAATTTTTTTTTTTTAATGTTCTCAAAACATTAATAATTGTAGAAGTTTTGACAAAAATTCTTGAATTTTTGTTTAAAAACTATTAATCTGAATTGTGGGTGTGTTGATAGTAAAATTGTTAGAAATTTGAATTCTAAAAGCATTCCAAGACTAGATTTTTGTATTGAGCAAAGTATCTACGTGCATGTGCATTTCCTTGGGGAAAAAAGTAATAAAAATGTTCCAACACAATACAAATACTATTTAATGCAAGATTATCAGCCACCCCACTTGGTCAAGATCAATTGTGACATCTATTGTTTAACCTAATTAACCTTTCCACCTGCAACGTCACACTGTTATACACTTTTGGTTCACAATAAGAAACTGAACAGCAGATGTGACGCGCCTTCGCCAGCAGGTGAAAAAACAAACACAAAGACTATCAAAAGTTAATAACACCATTAACTAGGAAAAGAAATCACACACGTGCTAATTGGCCCCTGTGTTTGTGGTGATGACGGGAGAGCTTCATTGCCTTCTGTCTGCTAAATGAACGTTAATGAGGAGTAGTCGGGATCACAGGTCCCTGCAGGAACTGTAACCATAAGCGTAACCGTTCTAACATTCAGCACGGTAGATCTGTCCGCGTGCAGCGGTAATGTGAGAAGATTGGAAAAAAAAAAAACGTCTGCACTTCTGTTAGAGCATAAATAATAGACATGAATAATAAATCAGGTATTTGGTGTCTGAAATTAATAATGCATTCTCTTTTAACTTAAGCCATGGTTAAAGCTATAATGAGGCCATTGACTGCTTAATGACAGTTTGGCATTTGCGGATATAAGCTCCCTACGGAGGTGCAGGCCAGCGTTCCTCCTGTCTCTATGTCTCCGTCTCAGAGCACCGTCTCTGTCCTGACGCGTACGCCAACCCATGTCCTGTTGGTTTTGTAATTATAACCCATGAGGATTTTTTTTTTTTTTTGGTGGGTCGTTGGCTCTGATAGCAGGGATGAAATTTCCCCAGGGTGGATTTAAGGATTTTCGAGGGAAGTTTGGAGAATTTTCAGGCAGGAAGCAGAAACATATGGGCTGCACTCGCCTCTACAGCCTGCATTCTTTGGGATATTACATCTGATGATCAAGGAATAAGGCACTTCCTAGAACAACAAAAGTCCGTCTGAGTGACTTACAAGCATTGCGTGCTTCACTTAAAAGGCGTTTTTATGATCCATGAGGCATTTAAGAAATTTAGAAGGGTCACATTCATTCAAAATGTTTAATCTAAAAAAATTTGATTAAATAAAATGAAATTTAAACATTATTGTGCATTATTTCTATGAATTAATAAAAATAAAAAAAAAGATTGATTCTCCATTGAAATAATAATATTTTGTATTATTAACTTAAGGAAATGCCAAAATAAAATTTTTAAATCACTTTGAACTTTTCTTTGGTTAGTAATGCAAAAAAATATATATTGTTCAGTGTAGAAATATATATTTTTTTCATTTATTAATTCATAGAAAGAATGCACACAATGATGCTGAAATCTTATTTATTTAATCTCATTTTTTGTTTAAATATAATATAAAAATTAAAAACACGCACATTTTAAATATTTATACAGCACTAAATGCCAAGACAATAAAGGGTGAGGCATTAACGTTAAATTAATACTTATGAGGGTTTAGCCATAATTAAAAGCTATAATAATTAACACAAGTATTTTAACAGTAGTACTGGTGGTGAAGTGAAAAAATTTTTTTGTTTAATATCATAATGCATGTAAAAAAAATAAATAAAGTAAAAATAATAATAATAGTTTTTTATAGACCACATATGTAAGTTTCATTCCACTTTTTGTCTCTTCACCATCTCCAAGTCTTTGATCTCAAGTGTGAGCCATAGGGAGATCACTTACACCTTTTCTTTTGCCTCTCAGCAGCAGTTTGAGGTAACTAATACCTGATTAAATCCCAGCTTAGACAATGGCCTCAGTGGTGTTGACTGATGTAGGCCTTTGCTCCATTGGGGGTTGGTAAGTGGATGAAGGTCAGCCCTGTAAGGGATACCCACTTTATCCTTTCTCCACGAGGGCGACTCACTCCTGAGGGAACCAGTTGCCATCCCATAGGTCCTTTGCAGCCCTGAGCACTCGGGCCACATTTTGGCGATTGAGATAACAGCCTGCTGCTCTCTTTGAAAATTTATGGCGAGATGATGAGACAGATGGCAGCAGAACAGTCCTACTATCAGGAGACCTAATGAAAATAATCAGGGACAACTGATAAACCGTAGTGTGTCCATTACTTGCAACAGATTTTGGTCAATTACTACAACAATTTAGGAGAAAGCAATCTAAAATTAAGAATGTAATTGCTTTTTTCTCCATCATAATTACAGCTTACACACTTGACCGATTTCCAGAATATGATATGCTCCAGTGGTGTCTTTTTTTTTTTTTTTATAAAGGATTTCATTGTTCTTTGTTGGAGTTAGATACATTGAACTCAAGGTCCTTCTCCGGGGTGTCTTTCCAAACCAGGCATTTCTCTCACACACACACACACACACACACACACACACACGCACACATACACACCCTTCATTGTGTTAACCAATAGGACCCCCTTCAGTGTGTCAGAGCCCCCAACAAAGAGCGCTGAGCCCCTCAGAACAACAACCTACAAGGCTTGAAAGTAATGCTAATAGATAATTGTGACGGCTAAGCATTAAACTGAAAACTGACTAGTGGAGAAACAAAGGAGTAAATAATCTGTGAAAGAGAATCAAATGCATAGCTTCTGAGGAGAACCTGCTTGAAAGCTTTATTTTGTTGTGCTCCCAGCGGTGGGTGGAGGACTTGGAGAATTTGGGCAGCAATCATGTAAAACATCAGTTAAATTCAGAATCTCTGCTGGAAGTGACAGAGCTAAATTAAATGGCTTACAGTGGAGATGGGTGCTGGTTAATTGGTGAACCTCTGTGGAAAGGAAAAAAAAAAAACATTGAGCAAAATCCCATCTCCAGGTTTGAGTAATGATCTGCACCATCGTGCTGAAGGCAATTGACCTTTGCTAAAGTGAGTTCATGTTATCTGAGGATCTTACGCACTTAATGACACCCATTGACTCTTCTAAAGACCTGATTACACTCAAACTCTGACCCATCTACTAATTGATGGTGAGGAATAACTACTAAGGCCATTTCCCCTCAGGCTAGATACCATGATATGTGTAAGGAATAAAAGACTAAGGGGGCACGATGTAATAAGAAAAATAATCAGCGGTAGGGGGTGATGCCATCTCATTATCCATGTATTGTTAATTTGGGGGGGAAAAGTAGTAGTAAGGAAAAATTAATTGCTTAAAGTCTAAAGAAAATGGCCGAGCAGACCTGAGCATTCTGCAGGTTCTAAATACAAAAGAATCAACTTGAAGGTAAGACGACTGCCTTTTGCTTTCAAATGTGTTTAAGGTTATTATGAGAAAGTGTGTATGTGTTTTTCCAGCAATGAGGCAGCATACCCATCATTACACCAGTGTAACACCCGTTCATTAGGCGGAGTAGCTGCATTCTCATGGAGCACTTTTCCCTCCCCCATGTTTCTCCTTTTTTGTTCTCCCTCGACCAGGTAGGGAAATAAAACAATGATGGTCTCACACAGGAGTTTTTCAGTGAGATCTACACTCATTACCTCTATGCCTTTGTCACTTACAACACCTCCAGAGGCCATTACGCTCATTTATCTGTCAATTAAGGGAAGACTGGAGCTGTAAGGTCCATGTGAGTCCTGCGGGCAGCTACATGAAAGCGTTCTTCAGGGATAATTACCTTAAATAAGCAGCCCCGTTGTGGACATACTAAGCACAAACTGTTATTATAATGGCCTATTGCTTCTAGTTAATGTTTCATTTGCTAGTCAGGTGTGTTGTGATTCAACATGTGATTTATTTGAATCGCATGAGATCACACGTGAAAAATGGTATGCACTCAGACTGTTTATGTGAACTGAAATTAAGCTGATGTTATATGAATAACATCTACTGTCTATAATATTACATTATATTATATATTATATAAATTTCTATTCAAATATCAATTCATTACATATAAGGAAAATGACCTTCATGTGGAAAATGAAAAATAAATGGAAATAGATGCATAGTGGAAAGTAACATGAAAGATCTATGCGAAAGTGAATTCACAAATATCACTTGAAAAAAAATGAAATTATGTAAATTGTGAAGAAATGCAAATCCAAGTGACTTGAAGATGGAAAGTGTAAAAATAAAGAATTTGTGAAAAATCATGTAAAAAAAAAAAATAGGTGAATGAACAAATTAATCATGTGGAGATAGTAAAAAAGAAAGAAAAATCATGGGGGGGGGAATCATATTTATAAATAAAAAGGAATATATCAAATGTATAAATAAATGAATTATGTTTTTAAAAAGGTAAAATTAAAAATAAAACTTTTTTTAATTTAAATCACATTTAATAGATTAAATCATGAACATAGAAAGAATATAAAAATAAAAAAAAACGCAAAATGCATATGACCCCACCACCACACATCCTATCTGAACAACTGCAGAAGCAAACAGTTGTATAATCACTTATTTTATTAAACACACACACACACACACACACACACACACACACACACTAATTCATTTGTTACTGCAGCTCATTATAGGAAGAGACAATGTTTAGCCAACAGCGTTATAAAGGTCAGCGAGTGAGAGGGAGGTTCGAGAGGTGAAGAGCTTCATGGTGTGCGAGCAGCAGGGAGAGGAAACGTGGATGATCAGGACTCATGGGAATTGGAGTCCTGCCCTCTGCTAATGGACTGCAAAATGAGCTCTGCTCCCCAGTGTCATCATATCTCTCACACACACACACACGCGCGCACACGCACACACACACACACTGAGGCAGATGGAGACAGAGTGAAAGATGATAATTGAGAGGATCTCTTATTAAAAGCCCCTAATCAGATCCTTTAACTGCGGATTGTAGCCAGATCGTACTAAAATTACACACCAGCCAGAAAGCAGAAAACCTTCAGAAGCCAAGAGTGGAGAATTTGAAATAGTTCAGATTACATGACGAGATCTGCTCTCGTCTCAGCATTATATGACAGAAGTTATTACTAGTCATTTATTGTTCTCTTGCTATATTGGTCAAATTGGGGATGGGGGGAGGGTTATACATTTTAATTTCATTTGATTGTTAAATCACAAATATGGCAAAATGAGTAATGCTGAGAAAGATGTACTGAAACACACTTATACAAACCAATCGTCAGAAATGCTTTAAATATACTTTTCCCTACCATTAGAAAAAAAATGTAATGTAATAGGAGCTCGATTTTAATTTGTAATATGTAACCCTAGATATCTGTTTGTAGTTTTTGCCATATATGGGTCTAAAATGGGTGGCAACACGGTGAGCAAAAGTATTTGGACAAATGAAATTCAACGCTTTAATAACACTCTTTTTTAAAAAATAATGTCAATCAAGATAAGAATAATGTGCTTTTTTATACTATAAAATTGCTATACAACAATCGATATTTAGTATGAAATCCTTAATTCTTCAAAACCTGCTGGATCAGTCTGGGCATAGAGTCAAAAGTATGTCTGCAGTACTCTGGTGTCACTTCTTCAATCCATGCCTGCTAGATTGCTTCCTGAAGAGCATTTCCATAAATTTGCTACAGAAGTTTGCAGTTTACTTGAGAATATTCCCTAGTTTTAGCCAATAGTGTATAGAGCTGGACTTTCCCCAGCATAAGAAAATTAATGTCCTGGGAAAAAAAAGATTCAGATCCTTTAACTAAAGCAGCTGATTCTAATTCGCACAACTCCTTAGCCAGACAGGCATGGACTAATGAGTGACATCACCTGTTTTATACACAGGAAGAACTATAATACATGGTATCTTAATGCTTTTGGCTGCCACTGTACAGTATATAATCTGAATGACAAGAATAATATCAAAGTATCCTTAAAATGTCATGGAGAACTACTGATCTAAGTTATTGGAAGCATTGTGAGGAATCTGGACAATGATGGAGCATGGATATTCATCAAAATGGATTTTATGTAGAAAAGTGTCATGATTTTGTGATACCCATTTGCAATAAATAATTCAAAGTGAAAGATAAAATTCCTCATATTAATAATTTAATAATTAAATGTAATATTGAACAATAATTTCCTCCTTAATGTCTTTTTTTTCTTTAAAAAGCAAAATGAGTAAGCATTGTCTCTGAGAATGTTAATAATATTAAATATAACAGCCTTTGGAAATGTTTTGTTTTTAAGACATGGAAATAGCAGTAAACTGTAGTAAGCAGAAAATATCTGCCATATACTGCATTGTGTAATATAAATGTTGTGTACACAGAGTGTACACATTTTCCAAAAAAAATAATAAATAAATAATCAAAGTTACAGTCAACAGAACAACACTCAGTGATGAACAAGATAATGTATCACTACTTTACAGGATCATAAAGAGATAAATTACAGCCATCCAAATCAGAGTTACTTTTATACACCACATCGCTGTCAGTTTTTCAGTTTAATTTGTTGGATTGGATTAAAATTACAAGTTAATCTAAACAGATTGAACTATGTGATCATTAATACAGTTTTTAAAAGGAATCTCTGGTGTCAGTGCTTTGTAACACGGTCAGTGGGTTTTCCACCATGAGAAACTTTTCAAGGTGGAGGAGTGTGTGTGTTGTAATTTCTTTGGTAACAATCTCCTTTTTTTTTTTTTTGCTTGTTTGTTTAGTTGGTTGATTGACTGGTTGGTTACTTTTTATTAACTACAAGAGAAAGTGAGGACCTGCTGTAAGCTGTAAGGACATGCTGTATTGACAAACAGCTTTGAGACAGGCGCCCCACCGTTAATTTCAAGCCAAATTCATGGTGTTTGAATATACAATCAGTAAATATTTGATCACACCAAACGGTCTCACTCTCAACAAACCCCAATCCTGTCCTATAAAATCCAAACGTCCTGCCGAAACACATATGTGAAGAATTGATGTGTGACCACTGAGGCACGAGATTTATAAAAAGGAAGCCTTCTGAACCTAGTCACAGCTCATGACTGAGTATACAGTATTTGGTGTGTGTCTTAGCACAGAAATGTTAAAAAGGACCACATGCTCATACATCTCATGAATTCACAAACGAATGAGTGTTGGAGCTCAGGCCTGGCTTTCTCTCCATTCTTTAAAATAGAAACACACTGCCTACATATATGCACAGTTAGAACTGTTAGAAGGAAAGTCAAGACTGATAAGCAGTGGAGGGAACATGAGGGTTTGAGGATGGATGACTAACTTGAGTGTGTACAAGATGTATTTGAAATGTTCTAGTGATCCTGACTAGCTAAATATTAGACCTGAATGAATGCGCTTAAATTCTTCAGAAATGTGAATTGTGGACTGCAGAATTTTAAAAACACATTAAAAAACATAATGATATAACTCGCACAACTCCTTAGCCAGACAAGCATGAACTAATGAGTGATATCACCTGTTTTATGGACAGGAAGAACTATAATACATGGTATCTTAATGCTTTTGGCTGCCAGTGTATAGTATATAATCTGAATGACAAGAATAATATCAAAGTATCCTTAAAATGTACTTTTATTCATTTTTAAACTACTGATCTAAGTTATTGGAAGCATTGTGAGGAGCCTGGGCAAAGCTGGAGCAGGACATTCATCAAAATGGATTTTATGTAGAAAATTGTTATGATTTTGTGATATCCATTTGCAATAAACAATTCAAAGTGAAAGAGTTTTTTGTAGAACAAGCAAAATGTCCAGGATGCCAACCTAGGAAAATGACTTTGATATAAAGTAATAAAATATATATATATATGTATGTATAATCATATATATAAAATGAAAATGCTAATTTTTTTTAAATGTTTGTTTTATAAGTGTATGCAGTTTCTTACATGCTCATGATACATCCATACTTATGTATGCTATATGTATATGATAACTTACAATGTGCGTAAATGCAGCTTGTTGGTTTTGAATATTTCAAAACAGTTAGATGTTTGTATCCTTAGTAAACAAGAGTTTAAGAAATAAATATGCTGGAAAAAGAACTGCTTAGATTGAGCATCAGAAATATCCATCAAAGTTGCTTTTTCACTATTTGAGTAAGAGGAATCCAATATGAATTCTTCAAAAAGGAGGTGCTTGTGCTTTGTGTATTTTAATTTTAATTTATCAACAAGTAAATACCTGACTTTCTTTCTGGATGATCGTCAATATTAAATACAACTCGTAATTAATAGTAACTACATATAATAATAGTACTGAAGTGTGTATATGGTATATAGCTGATATGATGCTGCATATAGTATTTGTCAGTACTAATGATTTTAGGGGAAATGATAATTTAGCTCAATTATAATATCTCACACATGCTGTGGCTCAGAGAGAGAGGGAGAGAGAGAGAAGGGGGGTGTCTCTATAACCTCCAGGCTGGATCCCTGCCTATGGTAATTGGTGCATTAGCATCACACAGGTTGGCTGTGTGATAAGGTGACGGGTTAATGAAATGCTCCATTCAGTCTGGCCATTTGATCCCTCTGAGAGGTTGCGATAAGAAGTAACTGCAATTAAAAAGCCCACAGACTCAATCTGCCCCAGGTTGGGCGGTTTCTCCTCTCATCCACTGCTGGTAATGAGGGCTAAACACACCTCCGTTCCACACTGATCCGCCTCCATGCTGATCCAGGCTATCAGATGTTAGCTTTGGAATTATCCATCCAATAAAAAGGAGAAGTTGTTTGCCTTCATAGCAGTTTGTCTTCAGGTTTTAATATTAATTATATATAATGATAGACATGGGTGTATGCATGCATATCCACAAAATCACTTTACAGTCCAGTAATAGGTGCAATGGCTGTATTTAAACACATGTATTTTTATTTGCACTCTATTTATATGAATAGAATGCAAGAATGCATGCACTCACACAAATATACATACACACAACATTATTTAAAAAATGTATTCTCTTTTTTATTTAAAAAATGATCTTGTAAGCATATGCGTGTGTGTGTGTGTGTGTGTGTGTGTGTGTGTGTGTGTGGACCACATTTATATTCACATTGCACTCAAGACAAGTCGGTCTCTTAAACACTCACAGATACACACACACAGACACGCGTCTACAGTACATGTTTTACAGTAATATAATGTAACAAATCTAGAGCATTAAGTGCTGTAAGGCGTGCATGCATTCTGACACACAGAAGGAGAGGGGGAAATTGCGTGGCCCTGCTGTGGGCGTGGCCTCGCGCTTTAAGTAGCGTGCCAATCAAACCCGTCAACTTCAGATCAGGAGACGCAGAGCAGCGCGCGCGGCCGAGCGGAACGCGCGTTCCTACAGCAACCACAAACTCGGAGACGCTTGCGGCGGATTGTCACTGTGTGCGCGCGCGCGTTTGTGTGTGGTTTTTTTTTTTTTTTTTTTTGCGTGGATTTTTTTTTCTCGGGAATTTTACTTGTACTAGTTTTCCTCCGGGACCAGGACATGTCTTTCCCTCAGCTGGGCTTCCCGCAGGTGTACGGGGTAGAGAGAGCGTCTCCGCCGCGGGATGGCGGCTCAGAGAGCGGCGCCGGTGTCACCGGAAGTCCGGTGAGCTCCGCGGCTGCCCTCGCGCCTCTACTCGGCGTGTACGCTCATCCGTGGAGCGCGCACCGGTACGGAGCCTTCATGCCGTACAACAGCGCCGAGGCGGCTCTCCTCAGCCACATGGTGAGATTCTGACCCGCATTCATTAGCGCTCACTAGGCGATTATAAACACCCAACCACTGGGCTTATATGTAATTAACAACTATAATAAATAAATATATAAAGCTGGTTCAATGTTAAATTGTAATATAAAAAAATGAGCATGACAGAATTGCAAAGTTTTTTTTTAAAGGTCTAGTTAAGAACACGAAGTAAGTAACTTAGCGGTTCAATGCACATGCCAATAAACAAGGCCTCACTGGATGTAGAACTGGTAATTGATTAAATACATTTCATAAACAAAAATGTAAATATCTACATTCTATTTATGAAACAAATGAAAAAGTTTTTTTATATATATATTAGGCAACACACAAATTTAACAACATAAAACGCGCATTTATTGCACTTGACACCACCTGGAATGTGCTTTATTTAGGTTCATTTTAACCTAACGTTTTGCTGTTACAAATTGATAAGTAAAAATAATTGCAAAAAAAACATGAAAAATTATGTATATGAGGGGTGGACTATCTTACCTTTATATATATATTTTTTCTGCATAGTTTATTTAATCAGGCATCTTAATTGTGTAGCATTTGTGAAGCTAGTATTAATAATAATAATAGATTCGTACTACTAACGGTATAATTAAAATAGCTGAAATAACTAAATGCATATTAACGTGAAATTATTAATCATTTTGCATGAAACATTACTTTCAAAATCCACCTGGCCCAATATAAAATAAACAAAAAAAAATCACTAAGTATAGTGCACCAAAACTGTAGGAAATAAAATGGCAGTCTAATTATTATTGTGTTTGTTTTTATTAATTTTGTTTTCTCATGTTTGTCTGTCTTAGGGTTTACAGTTTATTTTGAGTAATTTAAACTTCTGGAACATTAAGGCAAACCTTAATAACTTCAAAACATTAAGTACACTAACAGGTTTAGTGTGAAATTAATGTGTAATGCTAAAGTTCCCATCTGGACCTCAATGCCACTGAAAGCAGTCTTCGCTCTGCTGGTGTGAATTTAGCTAGAAGTCTTCAGTGCAGATGTGAGAGGAGATGTGGTGTGGTTGCCAACAGTCTGCATAGTTCTTCAGGAATATATTATAAACATTGTCCATAGTAATATTATGATGTACTTGTTGATGTACTGAATAAATACTTTAGAAATTATTGCATATTATTTTTCTTGGCAGGTTCCTGTTTAGGGTGAAACTGTATTAAGAAATCCTACCCCTATCTCACTGCCCAGTGGAATGTTCCATTTCTCAGCATCAACTGTGTTTAATTCCCCAATAATTAATTTACTAATTAATTCCTGTTAGGTAATGGATTAACCAACAAAAAGAGATGAACATTTTAATGGATGGACAGAATTAAACAGGTTTTGTGCCCCACACTAGGATAAATCGGTCAGAAACCTCTTTTATATGATTAATATTGTCAGTCATTTAAATCCAAATTCAATATGAACTCTTTTGGATCTTTTGTATAAACTGTTTTTGGAAGTGCGTCGTGCATGTAGTGCACCTTTAGTTATTTTATTATTAATGTACACAAGAGTTTCTTAAGGTGTAACTTGGGTACCATGAATAATTAATTAAGGTATAAATGTGCTTTCTGAACGAACCAAAAATGTACCTTGAATATAACACCACTCTGGCAAAGTACAGTTTGGGGCCTTCTCAAAACTTTCCCAGCATCACCAGACCTGTAAACCATATGTAAGGCTATCACTCTGTTTCTGTACTGCCTAAACATGTTGAAATTTACAGTATGGTCTGTTTTCCCCTCCTCAGGGCTCCCAGTACGAGCTGAAGGAGAACCCCGGTGCTCACCCAGCCGGATTCGCGGTGCACACGGCCCCTGGTTTCTACCCGTACGGGCAGTACCAGTACGGAGACCCCGCGCGGGCCAAGAGCGCGACACGCGAGACCACGAGCACGCTGAAAGCCTGGCTGCAGGAGCACAAGAAAAACCCGTATCCCACGAAAGGCGAGAAGATCATGCTGGCCATCGTGACCAAAATGACCCTGACGCAGGTGAGCACGTGGTTTGCCAACGCGCGCCGACGTCTCAAAAAGGAGAACAAGGTGACGTGGGGACGCAGCGCCGAGGACGGCTACGACAGCGACCGCGACGACGACGACGACGAGAGCGCGCACAAGCAGCACGAGCGCGAGGAGGAGATCGACCTGGAGACCGTGGACACCGACGACGAGCGCGCAGAGGGGCGCAAAGACCTGGCCGAGGCCAAAGCGCACGAGCAGAGCGAATCGGAGAGCGAGGGCGCAGACGCGGGCGCGCTGAACAGCCCGGGCGTGGCTGTGGCCGGCGGGAAAGACGCGCGTGCGGGGAAAAGCGGCTCGGGGAACGTTTCTCCGGGATGCCAGAGACCTGTGAACTCAAGCAAACCCAAAATCTGGTCGCTCGCGGAAACTGCGACGAGTCCTGATAACTGTCAGAAAGCGAGCAGTGTGTCCACGGCGGTCAGCGCGCACCCGGCGTTTTTATCCACTAACGGGATTTACACGTGTCAGATCGGGAAGCTGAACAGCTGGACTGGAGGCGCTTTGCTCGGTGCAGGACCTCTAATCGGTGTGCGCTCTTTAATGGGAGTGAGTTCGAGCAGCCATTACATAACCTCAAGCGCTCCGAGTGAGAGTCCTACACGCAGCCTCAGCCCAGAGCACAACACCGGTATGCTCCATGACTTTATGGGAGATTAAACATCACAAAACGAATTATTTTTTAAATGTTTACAAGTTAAGATTTACTTCAGCGCTGTATGTCTTTGTTCGGACAAATTTGTGCCATTTTTTTTACAATGAACATTTGCTCTTATTATTCATTTACATTTTTTATTATTATTATTATTATTCATATAGAAGTCTAATTATAATTCCTTAAACAGATCGAGAACATGTTCAGAGAACTGAATCTCCAGCACTTCCTTCTCAGAGGCCACAATTTCCAGTCATCCATGACAGGTAGGTTTTTTTTTTTGGTTTGTTTTTTGTTTTTAAATCACTAAACACAAATGATTTTCCTTTTTTCCCCTAAATAATCCCGCTCATCAACACCTCCTCTTTACTGACCTCACTCAGGTCTCACCATGAAACAGCACAGCGAGCACTGAAGACTGTTTCCTGAAGACGGCTCCTAAAGAACTGACTTAAATTATTACGTGAAAGCAACCTGTATCAGAGAAAGAAAGTATCCTACGTCATCAAATACACCAAAAAAGTATTTTATAGCCTTATGTTTTAATACGCTGTATAACTTTGTATTTGTTTTTATTTTACATTGAGCCTAAATGCAGCATGTATCTATGGTGTGTGTTTACCATGTAGCTCATTGCCATCACTTTTTACAGACTTCAAGAAGTATTTGTTAAAAGGCCAATGTGTGTAAATGATCTATTTTTGTGTAATAAACTAAATATAATTATAACAATCTCATCACAGATATAATCTCTTTTTCTCATAAAAAATGACATGGAATTAAACTTTTTGATGTTTTTATTAGGGCTGTGTGAATTATGAGGATAACATATTTTAGTTAAAAAGTTAAAAGGTAAATGTTTTATTAAATAGGTTTTATGTAGTTATTTGGTTAAATATGAGGTATTGGATAAAAAGATAAGATTAAGCAAAAAGTTTCTACTGCTTAAATTTTCTATTTTCACCTGATATCTCATGTTTAACCAAATAACTGCATAAAACATCACTCACTCACCTTCTATAATGCTTTATCCTGTATTCAGGGTCGCGGGTACCTGGAACCTAACCCAGGAGACTTAGGGTACGAGACAGGGTACACACTGGACAGGGTGCCTGCATAAAACCTATTCGATAAAAATGTAACCTTTTTATTCTTTAAAAAGTAGAGTCGAACTGTCCTCATTAATCTGTTTTATATAGACAGCAAACATTTCATTCCATTGCTGATCTCTTTGTTTAATAGACTATTATATATTATTTACAAGCTATACTGGTGGGTGATAAAATAAGCATTTAAGAACTTTATGATTAAAAACAGACAGCAATTCCAATCACATTTCCTTGCTAACAAATGTTGGTATTAACGCACCTTATAGATAAGACTTGTGGTTGACCAATAGGGAGAAAACTCATAGGCTTTATTAACTCCCACTGACATTCCTCACGCAACCAACTTTTATTGGTATTTCTGCAGTTAATTAATAATTCTTAACATTTATTGAATAACATGAATTAAGTTTTACAGCCTTCATAAATAACATGTTTAAGACGTATTAATAACTGAGTTATAGATATATACAGACCAGCAAGCTCATATTGCCTTAATTCTATTTACCCCCATGTTATAGATATTATCCTGCAATAAATAGCAGTGCAGTGGCTTGTATTCATTTATAATATTACTAAATATAACTAACTAAATTAAGTATTGCGGTATACCATACCAAATCACTGTAGGTTATAATACCACTGCATTAGAATAATGTGAATACACAGTATAAGCTGCCATTTCCTCCATCGTTGGCTAAGAAACCAGTTTAAAACTCAAACAATAATTAAATCTGTAAGATATTTAGTTTTCTAGAAAATTGTCTTCCATATCCGTTGTCGTACAAGAGTTTCCAAACCACGGCTTCAGCACAACACGAGAGCCGCTCTTCTTCACGACACTGAGAGCAGATGACATTTTGGAGGCAATATCGATCACAGCTGCTGAAATGCCAGAGCACCCCATGTGCGTGATGCGGATGAGGACGGGGTACTCTGCATAGGTAATGCCACTGATACACAAAAACAGAACCAGCGCGTGTTTATAAACTCACTAAAAAAAAAAAAAAGTTTACATTTAAAATTTTATTTTATATAAGCAAATTAAGAGTAATAAATGTAAGGATTTTTATCCACTAGGCAATAAAAAGAAAATTTCCATCACATTCACTGTATCTTGTATTTACACTCACATCTGCAGCCACATGCACACCCTCAATTTAGTAGGATCTTTCAGTTGTTGCTAATAAGTGAAGCTAATCCAAGCTGATCAGGCCCATCATACCTTCCACTAGGTATCAACATCTGCTCTCAATGTCACACTGTGTATTAACAATGATTGTCACATGTGACCCAAAGCAGCCACATAAACAGTGGGTTCCCCACGAAGGGCAGAGCCTCAGCACTGACCTTTTGCGACCCTACAAAGCAAATAAACCAGGCCACAGCCAAAGAGGTGATTTGAAAACAAGGGCCGAAAGGTTTACACAAACATAATCTAAACACGAGTTAATTAATTTTCATTGTTTGGAAGTGTGTTTACTTTGGATTTTTTGTGCTACGCAGGCTCACCGTGGCAGATGCTGCAGAGCCACGTTCAGGAGCAATGTTCTGGGAGATCCACACATCTGGATCGGGTCACTCATGCATACAGCAATGCGTGTTCTTATCATGACACAAACACACTGATTTATGACTCGCTTAGGCAGAAAAAAATCGTTCATTTTTCAAAAGCTTTGAGATGCAAAGCAGCAGACAAAAAAATAGAATGGTGGTGAAATATAGAGCAGCATGGGAAATGTGTGATGTCATTATTGACATTGGTTTAAACCTGAAGGTCAAACCTGGGACAAGTCGAAACTGCAGTGTAAATGATTCAGTCTTTTAATAAAACTACATTTTTGGAATAAATCTTCATTACTGTTACTGTTTGGTAATGCGTTTTTCTTTTCCTTAGCAAGGAAAAGTAACGTACCATGTTCAGCTACACAGTTTAAAATTAAAATTATAACCATAATGGTTTCACAGACATTACTCTTATAATAGGGGAAAAGGCAACTGAGTAACATAAGGTTGCAAGTTTTATCAGTTATTTGTTACATAATATTCATATTACAGGTTGTGAAGTGATATGGCTTTAAAAAAAAAAAAAAAAAAAAAAAAAAAAAAAAATATATATATATATATATATATATATATATATATATTTTTTTTTTTTTAATAAAATAAATGAATAAAATTCCCAATGATTCCTAGAAACAGGCCAAATTTGGGGCAAAGTGGCGTTCCTTGTTTTTAACGATTTTTAAAAGAAAATTCTCATTTATAACAAACAAACACTCAACACTCTCACTTACTGTTTATACCACTTCATTCTGTATGCAAACAAACATACATGTGTAGACATATCTTTTCTACATTTTTACATTACAAAAATGTTTAATTTTAAAGATTAAAACCCTTAAAGCTCAAGCACTACGGATACGTGCTGGCATCACAGCATAGGTGCTTATATGGAACCTTGTTAACAGGGAGGCTTAAGCCCTTTAAATTGTGTATTTAAGTTTTTGGACATGTCATGTACAACAAAAGTTATTACTTTTATAAAGAGTAAATTTTACCACTACCAGAAATTGGGAATGATATTGCAAAAAATGAAAAACAAAATTTGTTCATTTTCAAATTAATCAAATAATTGACAATTTAGGTAGTACAGTATAAGACGAATACAATAAAATAACATTATGTACAGATTAAATGGAAGCTGTGGTGTAATCAACACCAGCTACAGATGGACAGATAGACATATAGATACTACGTTCAGTAAAAACATTACAGCTAGAATTTATGTTTTCATTAACTGTCTTGTCGATGAAGTCCTGGAAAATATATATATATATATATTCTTTTTTTTTTTTTTTTTACTATTATTCAAAAGATGTGATAGAGTTTCTCTGTGCTTTGCTATCAGTTATCCCACCTGCTCAGGTGATGTGTCAATCAAAGCAGCAATCCCAGGCAGGGTGTCAGTCCCGTTAAGGCGTATCTGACCCATGCTAATGGTAATAGTACGAGCCCAGGCTTGGTCTTTGTGGCCCAGCCGTGATAAGACATAAAATGGTTCAGCTTTTGAAGGACCCGGTTCTGGCCTTGTGAAATTAATATATTAATCGAAGAAAGTGCAGAGAACTGGCAGGATGGAGAAATATATATGAATAACTCAATAAAATGAAACCTTAAAAAAAAAATGAGGTGAACTGAGGATGAGGGAGTATTAGATGTTTAAAAAAAAAAAAAAAAAAAAGCAAAATTGAATATGGACTCCGAACTGCTACAGGAGCTGGAAATTCATTTCCAGCCTCAGACTTCTTGGCTTAAAGTTCAAGGTTACAGTTTGCGTATCACAACCTAACCTGAGGCTAACGTGTCCACGGGGCGACTGGTTCAGGCAAGAGGCTCCCTGCGGCAAAAAAAAAGGATTAATGGCCAAAGTGTAAAAGAAGAGAGTGTTAGTCTCGTAACAGCATGTCTGCTTATCATTCATCTACCAGAGTGACCCAGGCAGTGAAATGAAACGGAGCGGTGTGTGTGTGTGCGTGCACCTCTTCCTGTGAACATGTCTCTCACTACACTTTATGCCTTTGGAATATTTATACAGTATATAATATGTAAGGAATAAAACTTTTCAGGGTATGTTTATAGGATAATAATGCATAATTTTCAAGTATTTCATTTCTCTGACACAACACTATATATTTTTTACATTATTTATAAAATGTCATACATTATGTACTTGTTAAGCTATATATGTATATAGCTTTAACTTTTAACATCCCATGTCACAAGTCCTCACCAGCCTCTTTGTTTCTCTCTTAAAGTTAATAAGACATGTGTCATTTTGAAGACCACAAAGTGCAAATATCCACCGCAATTAGTAGGTGCAATTTGATTTTTTTAAAGTATTTTTTTTAATTACTGAAAAAAAAGTGAAATTGTATTTATTTTTGTAAATATTGAATGAGAAAGCTCAGCTCCTGATACCATGCAGAAAATACAAACACAGAACCTACACCATATCTGTTAGAAAAACCCAGAAGATGAGGACACTCACTACAAAATGTCATATGTTGGTCCATATTTAGGATATATTCTCATTTTTCTATTAAATGTAAATTAGGTCACATGGGTCTGCTTTCCGCCAGAAGCTATACTATTCACATGCAACACATCACACCAAGTATTTCTTCATCATACCCACCTGGAAAACTTGTGACGAAACATGAAAAGCTGCTCAGACACACATGGATGCATTTACATTCATATCCCATGCATCTGTATTGCTTCATAACACACACATTTTGCATGTATTATATTTGGAATGTACTTTGTGAGCATGTCATTGTATACTTCAAATAAATACTGAGACAATCACAAATTGAGAATGTATAGTGCAGTGTAACTTGTTTGCTTGGGCCCTAATAAATTAAAAACACATTGCTTGCCTGAGCAAAATTAGATGACTATCATTCTAGTAAGATATGATATGAGGTTTTGCTAAAAGTCTTTAATATATCTTCCAAAAACAAATCATTGATGAAAAAAACAAACATTCTCCTTGTGCTGAGTATGATAATTTTATTATTATTATTATTATTATTATTATTCACCATGAGGAGTGAAAAACAGTGAAGGTTAAAAAAAAAAAAAAAGCACAACATACATAACTAAATATAAATATGATTAGTCAATATGAATTATAAAACAGTGTAAATTAATTGAATGTTTAAATATGTTTGGATTTTCCAAAACTGGATGGTGTAATGATATATGTGGCTTCTGTTGCCCTGAAGTCAGACAGAGGCTTACAGTAAATCATCATTAAGTGAATGATGCAAGTGAATATAAACTAATGTGGGAAAAACAGAGCTCTGCTGCCCTCTGCTGTTCTACACATAGACTTACAAACAGGCTTAGAAATGCAATAAGAGTAGCTGCAGGTTGACAATTTGGAGATAAAATTACACTGTAGAAGCAGAATTATTACTCAATAATTATAATGGTTTGCTGTTTCTTTCTCAGACACAAAGCAGTTACAATCGCTCTTTACTGGACCTATAGTACACTACACCATACACTATACCAGGACGTTCCAGGATGACAACGCCCCTGTCACAAAGCAAACTCCATGACCTCCAGTATCCTGCATAGAGCTCTGACCTCAACCCCACTGAACTGGAACACCATTTGCACACCAGACCTCCTCACTAATGCTCGTGTAGTTGAATGAATGCAAACCCACACAGCCATCCCACAAAAATCTAGCTGAAACTCTTCCAGAAGAGTAGAAGTTGTTAAATTAGAATAATGGGGAAACAGCATGGTTATGGAGCAGTTTCTTCAGTGTTCAGATAGAAGTTGGCCATAAAGTGTATTATATTAGTTTTGTTTATATATTATCCCAAAACACTGCTCAGCCCTTTTTTCTTCCTTTTCTTTTAATCCATTCTAATAAGATTTTTACTACAGACACCATTGGACAAATGTAACTGGGAACTTTCAAGGTTAGTTTATAAAGTCAGCACTATTCCTGAAATGTTCCAGGAACCTTTAAATAACCCAATATTCTTAAGACACACCTGACAAGTAACACACACCAAAGGATGCTTATTGATTGTTATTTCCTGAAAAAGTAGCTTTTATGTTTATTATAGCCATAATTTAGTCTGTCGTATTGTATTGCATCACATGTATTTCCCTTAAGGCTGTACGGTGGTGTAGTGGTTAGCACTGGCATCTTGCGCCTCCAGGGTCCGGGTTCGATTCCCAGCCAGGCTCGATTCCTGTCTCTGTGTGCATGGAGTTCACATGTTCTCCCCATGCTTGGTGGGTTTCCTCCTGTTATTCCAGTTTCCTCCTACAGTCCAAAGACATGCAGATTATGCTAATTGGTGTTCCCAAATTGCCAGTAGTATGTGTGTGTGCCCCGCGATGGATTGTACCCTGCCTCATGCCCGAAGCCAACTGGGATAGGCTCCAGCCCCCCGCATCCCCGAATACAAGATAAAATGGTTTAGACGACAATGATGAGTGAGTATTTTCCTTAATTAAGCTCTTCTGCCATCTAGTGGAATATGCTGGAACAGGTCAGGTACGATGAACACATACACTTACAGGCCATTTTATTAGGAACATATGTCTGCTTGCAGGTTCATACAGCTATTTAATTAACTGATTATGTGGCAGCAGTCAAATGCATAAAATAATTAAAATACAGTTAACACTTAAAATAGACTTTGCAATGTCGAAAATGTATTATATTGTGAATGTAATTAATCCATGGCATGGATGATGGTGGCTGGATATTATAGGATTCTGCAAAGAGAAACACAAGGCAAAATATAAGACTATTATTATTATTATTATTATTATTATTATCCTATACACATTTTTCTCACACATACACACTTCCAAATATTTTTCTTTTCTAAACAAAATCTTGTTCATTTTGTGAAGCTGCTTTGAGACAATGACCATTGTTAAAAGCGCTATATAAATAAAAATTGAATTGAATTATTATTATTATTATTATTATTAATCCTGTGTAAGGAAGGTCTGCATTCTAAAACCTTGTTGGTGAAGGAGATCAGGAGAATGAGCCAATTGTTAGAGATGCTCATATGTTGTGACCATATGTTTCAAATCTTTATTCTATAGAAATATTTTATTTCACTATATAAAAACTCATAGATGTGTATGAATGAATCAAATTTAGAACTGCTTTAGGCAAAATGTGAAATTTGTTAAGATTAGCACTAAAATTGTGAATACACCCTGATTTAATTTTTGTTGTTGTTCAGAAGTTCTCTAGAATTTCTGTAGAACTCTAGACTAGTGGTTCTTAACCCTGGACTCCATCTGTCCTGTATATTTTAGTGTTTTCCTGCTCGGTCACAGTCACTTCAATTAAGAAAGGGCTGGTAATTAGCTAATTACTTAAATCAGATGCTCAGGGAGCTAGGAAATACTAAAGCAGGACCATGGCTGAAAACTACTGCTTTAGACAATTTCAGCAGCACTTTGTTAAACACCTGCTTGAAGATGCATGTTTTATATCATGTTACTCAATTCCACGAAACTCTATTGATCTACAGTAAGACTGTGTACAACTTTTATGTAATCACCTTATATGGTGATACAGAAATTACACTTATTTCAGTAGAAATAAAGAAATCTTGGGAATTTATATGAAGACATGCATGTTGAAGGTTTTTTTTTCCTTGCTCACTATTAATTATACTCTAATACTTCTTTGTACAAACGTTAGCTTTGATTAGACAACCTGGCCATCGTTGTAACACTATACACATCTTCTTAGGCAGCCTCAAGGCCATCAAAGGTTGCTTTTATAAGGTCGGTTGCCAGGCAACGCCCTCAGGCAGGTAATCAGTGGAACCCGTGACACCTGGTCGTGCACCATTATAAACCCTTCATGTGTGGCATTCTGTGCCATGTATATGAGGGGGATTTATCCCAGTTGGAAAATGTAATATAAATGTTATTTGAAGGTGCTTTATGTGTAAACTCTATTGAGAGATAATTCAGTTTAAACAGCCTATTTGGAGGGAAAGTTATTATACGTTTTACATACTGAGACCACATGGTTGATAACAGTTATATCCGTCTGAGTAGACACCCTGTCTCACTGTTACACGCACACTTCACACTACCTCGTCCAGCCTCAAACCGCTGATCTGCTTATTGTCCAGTCTAAGACAAACAGAGCCTTTGATTGCAACCAGTTTATCTTTAGCTGAACCATGAAACAACTGTTTTGACAAATATATTCAAAGTTATACTTTTTTTTTCTTTTAAGCAAAATTTATTATTATTTATGCATTATTTCTTTTTGGTTGAGGTTATATATAGATGAAGGTGGAAAAGTTAGTATGGTTAAGGTGAGGACCCTGGTGTCCAGTTCATGTGTGAAAATGATTCCTCATGCTCCTAGAACCACTCTTTCACTATCCAAGCCCAATTAATCTTTGCATTGTCACCCTAGAATATGCTCTTGCCATCATGAAAAAAAAAAGCTTGGGATTTTTAATCTATTTAGATTTCATGTTGAATGATAGAAAATTCATCAACTGATTGAATTACCTTACACTATAAAGAGTCAACACAACAA
>JAQQZS010000021.1:6537720-6556177 GCA_030068045.1 Platyallabes tihoni | reverse complement strand
ACCAGTGTAGTGGTGGCCGCCCCCCTGGTTGCGGTCCCAAAAACATGTAAAAGAGGTTACCCTGATATACGCCACTGGCTGATGCGGCGGACGTAAATCTGAAGAGCACGTACTGGACAGCAAGCAAAGTCTCTCCTTGCTCCGCTTTGTCCAGAAATTCTTATTCTTCTTCACAAATTAGAAAATGTAGTGGGGAATTAAGGAAACGGCCCTCTCCTGGCTCAGACCCTATTTGACTGATCGTTATCAGTTTGTAGATTTAAATGGTGGCTATTCTGCCTGTTCTCAAGTGAAGTTTGGTGTTCTACAGGGTTCGCTTTCAGGCCCACTGCTTTTTATTTTCTCTTTGCATGCTCCCTCTGGGCAACATAATTCGTAAGCATAGTATTAGTTTCCACTGTTATGCTGATGAAACAATTATGTCTCAGCAAAGCCACATGAGAAAAAACAACTTAATAAATTTGAGCGATGTACTATATGAAGAAAATAAGAGACATACAGAAATATCGCCAAGATAACAAAACATAAACAAACAAACTCTTCAATCTGACCAAGGTGCACTCTGGGACATGGAGTATAAAACAAAAATAGTCTTAGGGCGCAAGGCGCGCTCTAGGAACTAACCCTGACAGAACACCCAGTCAAAAGGCGCTACCCTGGAGCGCCACCGGAAGTCCAGGTCACCCTACCCAAGGTCCTGTGTCTGGTTTCCTGACACAGAGGCTGCAGAGTATGTCCCTTGGGCAGGGTGGGCAGGACAGTAAAGATTCCTCCCCTTTCAGGATGCGTGGCAGAGACGGGAACCTTAAGGCCGGGCAGCGGAGCAAGCATGACGTTCTCAAAGCCGATGGGCAGAGGTATAGGCACAACGTCCTTGAAGCCGGGCGGAGGAGCTGGCAGCTGTGGTTCAGGCGGTGCAGGGTTGTCTGGAAAGTCTGGGCCTCCACTGAGGCTAACTGGTGGGTCTGGGCCTCCACTGAGGCTAACTGGTGGGTCAGGGCTTATCTATGTAAGAAAGAGGCTCATGGAAGTCCTTCCCTCTTTCTCTTTCCTCAGCTAGGTAAACTGTTCCCGGAGAGCTGCACCTTCCTCCAAAAGGGTCTGCCCACCCTCTCTTTCCAGCTGGGCAAGATGCTCCTCAAGTGTTGCCAACTCCTCCAACTGCCCCTGCAGACACTCCCAGGCCTGCGCAGCGTGGCATATGGCCATCTTTATGACAAGATCTTCTGCTTGCTGCTGAAGGGCCCATATCTGCTGCCGATATTCCTCATTCGGTTCTCCGTTATGCTGTGTCCTGAAATGCCCATGCCGCATCGCAAGCCGGGAACCTTCCCAGCTTGGCTGTGCTGCCCTCTCACCTGCTTCATTCTCTGTCCTGGGCTTATGTTATGACTTATGTTAACAAAACAGATGCAAGACCAAGTCAACTGAAAATCCTGGCTTCTTATAGCCACACTAATTTGTCACCTCGGTTCAGGTGAGTGCTCCCATCACCTGACCGTGGTGCACTCTGGGACATGGAGTCCAAAACAAAAAGAGTCTTAGGGCGCAAGTTTAACCCAGGTTAACCCTGACAATGCTTTACTGTCTGGTTGTTCAACTAGGTGCATAAACAAACTTTCAGACTACTAGGTGCATAAACAAAAGTTCAGAATGCAGCAGCGAGAGTCCTCACTAGAACCAGAAGGTACAGGCACATCACCCCTATCTTATGCACACTACATTGGCTCTGTGTAAAATTTCATATCAATTTAAAAATACTACTTATATAATTCATTAAATGGTCTTGTGCCCCAATACCTGAGTGAACTGCTAGTGTCTTATGATCCACCACGCCTACTTCAATTAAAGGATGCAGGCTGCTTGTCAGTACCACATATTATGAAAACTACAGCAGGGGGCAGAGCTTTTTCTTACAAAGCCCCAAAGTTATGGAATAGTCTTCCAATTATTGTTTCAGTGTTTAAGTCAAGGCTAAAAACCTATTTATTTAGAAAAGCATTTTTGTAAATAGATTTGCCTTAGGTAAAGGTGCAGATCTGGGGGACTCATGCACGTAGAGTATTATGGTGAACTGGTATGTTTAGATTCTGTCTTCCCCACTCTCATTCACTCAGGTTTGTTGACGGTGAAGTGATTGGTTGCTTCTGGCTCTCCCTTTTAGTTATACTGTCATAGTTAGTCCTGGTGCGCTCTGCACTAAACATGTATATATAACACCTTATACATTATGTGACTGTGACCATACCTAACTGTTGTCTCTCCTTCGCTTTTCCAATCTTCTCTTCTCTCTATCTCTGTCAAGCTATGCATGCTGCTCCTGAGCTGCCACTGATCTAGACCCCCTCTGGACCTGTCTGACTCGTCCTGGTGCCCAGCTTCTGGTTAGAGATCTTGGATACCCTGTGTGGTCTGCTTGGAATGCGTATGGTGACTAGGGATGGTTCCACTTTACCATGAAGACGGTCCTGTCCGCGGCTGATGCTGACTGCTGTTCTCTGAGGATGGGTGACTGTAGTCCCTCCATAGTCAGGACTGGAATTTGCTACAGTCTATCTGAGCCTCCAATTACGAACTGGACCTCATAATATCTTGGACGTCATCTGTTATATTAAACTTCCAGCTACCTAACACACATTATGACTGCAAAACAATTCCTGCTATCCATTATCACCTAAATGGGGATGGGTTCCCTGTTGAGTCTGGTTCCTCTTAAGGTTTTCCTTTTTTTTCCTGCCACCGTCGCCCTCAGCTTGCTCAGCAGGGAGTATCTAATCATTTTGATTCATACACATTTTTCACATTTCATGCACATTTAAATAATTTTCTTTTTTACACACACAAACAGTGCTGGTCACTATTATTTGCATTAATAAATTGGCATTGGCATAATTTAAGTTTTTAATGTAGAAGGATAATCCCACAATGAAAATTGTAGAAAAATCTAATCCATGACTAAAAAATATATATATTTTTTTAAATAAAAATCACCTGTTCCACAATTATTGGCACTCCTAACAATTCCAATAAAATCTTCAACATGGGAAAGACAAGAGAACACCCCATTCAAGGCAGTTTTTGACACTTTTGTGACTTACACAAAATATTTTCTTGGTTTGCAATACTTCTTGCTTTATTTGAAATAAAATTGTCTCTAACTACAACAGTGGAGTTCTTATTTTTCTGGCGAACAGTACATATGTTCTTTAGCTAGTTATATAGTTTTGTATAGCTTTTAGCAAAAAGGTTTTATATTCAATATGACAATATAAATTTTATGCAAGGACTGGGATGCAACTGTTACAAAACATAAAATGCTGATTAAAATTGTTTAAAAGCATTTAAGACCGTGTGTGCTGCAAAGAAAATGACAGGTTTATATTAAAGCATTGTTTCTACAGTAACAAATTAGACAGTGATTTGCATCTCGGTCACTCATCGATTTTATACGCTTGTAGAATCTTTTTATAAGGACAGTTATATGTAGGGTTTTTAGAGTAGTCTTTAGTGTGTGCATTTTCTAACAGTCAGAGGTAATGAAAAATAAAAAAGATGCTGCTGAGAGAACAATTGTTCATGGGCATCATGACGCAACCACGATGCTCTGTTCCCAAAGAATGAGAGCTTGCGCATTTTATTTGTTACACGTTGAACATATAACAAATAAAATGCGCAAGCTCTCATTCTTCGTCATAAAAAATTCAATAACTGTGAAATTGTTGTGATATAACACATCAGGATGTGGTGTAGGTAGAAAATACAACAGTGAGATAGAAGCCTTAGTTTACTTCACATCAAGCTGCGTCACACCAAACATCATTGTGTTCTTATCACCAAAATGCTTAAAAGTATTATACAAAAGTTAGTTCCAACTGAGTAATCTGAGTGGATGAGGGACATTCCACAGGTAATGATGAACGACATTAACTTAGGGCACTAGTGGCTCAGTGGTACTGTAGGTGTTTTACCTGCTCTGGATGTGGAGGCTGTCATTGGAACCCTGTGTGAATTTCATAATTGTCCAACTCTGGCTATGGTGTAAGGTAAAATCACATAACACAGAATGTAGAATAGTAAATAAGTATAATTTCTTCTGTGTTATTGGTTTAATTTCAGAGCATTTCCTTTAATTGAATTTGCTTTAAAAACATGAAGTGTTTAAGATCGTATTAAAAGTAGCTTGTAACCGACCTACTGCTGACTTAATTTCCACATCCTTTTTAGATTATACTCTCTTGTACAGTAGTTCGCTACCACACACATACTTTATTAAAACTTATATCTAAGTTATAAGCTATATTTTAGAGCAAGATCTAGCATCATATGTAATGATAAATACCCGGAGCATGATTTTTTTAATTTAAGCTCTCTCTCTTATTGCTCATAATTAAAGGCTGGGTGCTGCAGGTGTTAAGCCCTGAGCATTCACTAACGCACCATTTACATTTTTCATTAGGCAGAAGGGGAGAATATTTTAAAGACAGAGTGGAGGAGAATGTATAACGTATTGCTTGTAGGAAGGAATATATATATTTTTTTATACTTTGTGTGACCAGCTTTTGAAATGCGGTTATCACAAATCAAAGGAACACCCATGACCCTGCCTGTGGAGAATGTCCACCAGTAAAGAGGATATCAAGCACTTCCAAGAGCCAAAGGGTAACACAAGTGTAGTATGCACACTCAAATATAAGACAAAATTATGCTACCACCAACATGCTTCATGGTAATCTCTGCTGGTAAGCATTACTGATACCTTTTTAGGGGTGAAAGGTAAAATGTTTAGCAATGTCCCAAGGTCCTATTGTTCATCACACAATAAAAGCTAGTCCCAGCTTTCCTGCTCCATGTCGCCAACTTGCCTTTAGGCAAACTCTGAACAGAATATTATATAGCCGTCCAGTCTTACAGAAAATGGTTGTTTTATGTAAAACTTTTCTTACTTTATTATTCTTCTATGTGAACTTTAACATTAAAATTAAATATAAAATAATAACTGCACTAATAACTTGGCCAGAAGCCAAAAGATACATCGTGTAAATTGGCTGTGAAGCAAGACCTGACCTTGAAAACGGAACATTTGAGCTGGTTGCTTCACAGGGTCCACAAACACACTGCAGTGTTTTGTTTCAGAGAAAAACATAAAAATATATTTTAGAAATAGGAACTAAGGCAGGGAAAGGAAATCATCACTTTGTTTATATTATAAGTATTATAATGTTCAAAGCATGGTAGGCTCTGGATTCACCACAGTCCTGACCAGGATAAAATGCTGACTTAAGATGATTGAATGGATGAAAAATTGTCATCAATCATCCATGGCAATACAGGTAGTCCCTGAGTTACGAATATCCGCAGATACAAACGGACCGTGGTTCTACAAACATTCATAGATGCGAACAAATCATGGAAGTAGCTAACAAGTATTGTACAAAAAATAGACACTGCAGTGCACCAGATACCAATATTTACAAATATATACAATATTTTCAGTGTGTAAGTGAATGTATAACAAGTCCAAAGTTCAGTATATTGTGTGTGTGTGTGGGGGGTGTGGGTGGGTGGGGGGAGGGGGTGGTACTGGGAGTCAGTCTCACTGATTTCAATGAATCAGTCCAGATGATAGAAAATGGCTGTCCTCTAAATCTGTCCTGTTGGTGAATAATCCTAATTTCCTCAACAACATCCTTAAATCCTCAACAAAACACAGTTCACAGTCCAATACAGTGGAAAACAGCTCTGAAACAAAATGGCATCCGGGGTTCCCCATGCGATTTAAAGGCGCAGAGACAACACTGTTACATTTCATGTGTGAGATTAAGTACTCCTTAGGCACGGCTATGGTTTTTGGCCACATGATGGCAGTGTGGGGAAAGGGGACAGAGATTTAGTCAAATAGATTCATATGCTTTACATTTTACATTCATGTCAAAGGCATATAAGACTTACTTTGTTGGACTTGAGAACAAATCCGACTTATGAACGTGCTCCCATGGGGCATGACTACACAAGATCTCTGGGGGGTGTGCTGTCGCATCGGATCCTTTTGGTTCAGTGGATTTGCAGGGTGGGGCCTCTGTGGATTGGACTTAGTTGCCCGGCACATTCTTACTCTTTGCCTGCTTGACCCTGGACATGGCAGCCTGTGATGCATTGGGTATTCAGATGCCTTCCTGTCATGGCCAACATTGACTTTTTGGTGATTTTGTGCTGCATTTTTTTTTTTTTTTTTTTTTTTGGGGATTGGACCAGATGGTCCCTGGCCTTTGGTCCCTGCAGACATTGAGGAGCCTTGGGTGCCCATGACCCTGTCACCAGTTTACAGATATATAATTAATTGATATTTATTGTTATCTGGTATTAATGTTAAGGCTAATTGGTGTATAATTTGTCTTACAACCACGGCAGCAAAAAGAAATCGTTAAAAACAATGAGGATTTATATGTTTACTTGGGTTTGGTCTCATGCAGACTCACAGACCAATTTCATTTTTCACCCTTTTTAAGCATCATGAATTAATCTTAATAGACACCAAACAGTGAACATGCTTACAGTGGTAAAGTGATTCTGCTTCATAAGTATGTTTTACAGTGTTGGTCTTGGTGTCTCAGTGGGTAACTAAAGCACTGAACTGACAAATGAGACAGATGACTGGTGTGTGATAAATATCCTACCAGCTCTCCTCACTTAGCTCAGTCTATATATCATGAAGGCCTTTTTTTTTTTACCTCATACATCCCCCAAAACTTGCTTGCTTTCAATGGGGCACTTTGCTGTTTAAAATTAATAAAGTGCCTACACTTCTCTGCTTCCTTCTGTTTTGGTCTCTTGGACCAACCACAGAATATTGACCTTACAAGCCGGGGTCATATTTGGTGGAAATAAGACTTGCACTGCAAGAATATATTACAACCAATCACAATGTGTAGTTGGAATTAAATGAAGTAATAACACACTTGAGGGACTGCTGTTAGAGGAAAATAGCCTAACTGTCAAAAGTGTGGTTGATGAGGCATTACAGTATGTACAAAGCTGATTATTTTCCAAAAGCAGCATGTTTTGAATTGTTTTACAGCAATTTGCCAGTAATTACAAGGTAATTAATTAAACACAAACACATTACATTAGTTAAATGTAACGTTTAACTAATAATGTCGTTAAATGTCCTCGAGACCAGTCTTAGATCATCGTACATACATTAATTATATACAAATTGGCCGTTACAGTACCAGAAGCCAGATGTGAGCAAACAATGCACAGAAAATGTATGTATTGTGCATGAAAGGGCTCAGTGTACTGTATACTGAAGCAAATATATCTACATTAGAGCTGCAATAATGAGACATGATATATATGCCTGTAGACATTCCGAAGCAGTGCTAATAAGCATTCTGTGTGCACTTTTCTGCATTAGTGAGCGCTCGTGCACGGTGCCTCGGCACAAACAAGAAAAATGAGATGTCACGCTCCTTGCTGTAGCTTTGCTCCCCAGCCGCTTGCCTCTTTGCCCCAACAAGCCAGACTCACAGGATACATGCTTCACATTATTAGTGCAAATGACAATATGGGAGAACTTTGAGTGTGTCTTGGATGGAGTAGATTTCCTTTTCTTTTTTTTTTCGTCTATCCAGCATTAAGTAAGGAACTACTAAGCAACTGGTACAATCCCAAATGCATATATAGTAAATAATAATTCCTCTTTTTATGAACTGGGTCAGAGTGATGAATGATGGCAGCGGGTAACCTAATTCACAGCTTCTAATGTTGCACGTATAGGCGTTCTTAAATTTGATCCACTTACAGTAAGTGGCCTGTATGAGAGAGAACCCGGTGAGGAATAAACATAGTTGTCATCTTTATAACCAAAAGCATGTCTGGTGATCTCATGATGGTGTGGCGTGATTTCAAATTGGAGATGTGTCATTAAAGGTTTATTGTAATATGACTAATATGTGGGAGCTAAGATGTCGACGAAGATGAGTTTAACCTCCACAGACATTATCCAAAGAGAAAGACGGAATATATAGTGACTAATCTTCCATTTCTGACATTATTGCCTCTTTCCTTCATTCACATTTATAATTAATGTCCTTTAGATACTATTACTTACAGTATATCTCTGCCTTCCTCTAATACTCCCTTGTCATTTTCTTTGCATCTTTTTTTTTCCTGTTCTTTTCCATCTGTTCGCCTCTTTATCTGTCGGATCAGTCCCTCTGTTCAAGCTCCAGTGCCCAGCTGATGCATTCGTTTCTCTCTGTCTTTTCTCTGTTGACAGAAGCTACATGTGTCAGAGTAGCACTTTCACTCCCACTGGGCACTCAATCAAACCGTACACATCTTCACATGACACACACGCCACATCTCACCTGGGTTGTGTGTGTATATGGATGTTTGAATGTCTGCATGGAGGTGTATATATATTTTTACGAAGTGTGAGTGTTTTTTTTTTTTTTTTTTTTTTTTTGCAACATCTCATTATGGGTTTATCTGTAAATTACATTGAATTTTATGGAATGTTAATATCTGCAATTTCTTGCACGTTTCATATTAATTTCATATTAATTTCATATTAATTTCCCTAATTTTCTTTTGATTCTGTAAAGCTGCTTTGCAACAATGACCAGTGTTAAGGAAATTATGGAAATAACTGAAATGAATTGAATATATTGCAAGTAAGCTGCACTTCCCATTCTTCTCCAGTGGAGTCACTGAATATTTGGAATATTAAACATGTACAGTACAGAGACACATATGGGTTATGGCATTATGCTAAACCCCTAAAATACTGTCTACTGTGTATTATAAATATATACAAATGTCATAATATGGCAGAGACATCTGGATATGAATGACGGGGGACCTGGAGTCATTGTATGTTTGCCTGGTTGTGTATGACATATGGTATACACCAGGGAGATTATTCTCATCAGGGAATAATGGAGGAGTTTCCTCTACCACCTTTTTTTGCCATCGTACCATGTCTGTCTCTATCTGATATAAGAACCATTTTTACAAAGGATAGATGAATGCTACAAAAACTGATTAATACCAAAAGAGTATTGTACTGTATAGTATTGTACTTATTAAAATTTTGGAAGTATGCTTCCAATGAGAAATTTTACTATGGTGTATATTATAGTGTACTGTAGTAAACTACAGTATATACCATTTAATAATTAATTTTATATTAATATAGTATTACCGTGGTCCTGTACATTATTTTCAATTCAATTAAATTTTATTTTCAGCACTTTTAACAATTGACATTGTTGCAAAGCAGCTTTACACAATCAAAGTATTATTTAAGTTTGTATGAAATGTGAATGCGTATGAATCAAAATGATAATATTGTCCCTGATGAGCAAACCAAGGGCAACTGCGAAAGTGTCAAGGAAAAACTCCCTGAGACAGCAATAGGAAGAAACCTTGAGAGGAACCAGACTCAACAGGGAACCCATTCTCATTTGGGTGAAAACGGATAGAAGGGATTGATCTGCAGTCATACTGTGTCTTAGGAGGCTGGAAGTTCAGTATAAAAGGAGATGTGTCTAAGTTAATATGGAGTCTAGTTTTTGGTGGCTCGGGTAGACTGTGGGAAATTCCAGTCCTGAACCATCAAGCGACTGCAGTCGCGAGTCCTCCAAGAACAGCTGTCTGTATCAGCCGAGGGCAGGACTGTCTGGAAAAATGGAACCGTCCCCAGTCACCACACGCATTCCAGACAGACCACATGTGGCATCTATGCGAAGAGATCTCCAGCCAGAAGCAGGACACCAGGACGAGTCAGACAGGTCCAGAGGTCAGAGGTGGTCTGGATCACTGGCAGCTCAGGAGAAGGAGCTGAGAGAGAAGATGAAATAGCAGAATAGTAGGAGAGATAACAGTTAGGTATGGTTACTGTTACATAATGTATAATGTGAATGTATATTTAGGGCAGAGTGCAAGCAGGGACTCCGGCAGGACTACAGTAACTATGACAGTATCACTAAAAGGGAGAGCCAGAAGGAAACACAGACATGAGGGCATCCTGAGATGTAAAGCAACCAATCACTTCACCATCAACAAACCTGAGTGATCAATGTGAGTGGGGAAGACAGCATCTAAACATACCAGTTCACCATAATACTCTACATCCTTGAGTCCCCCAGATCTGTTCCCTAACCTAAGGCAAATCTATTTACAGAAATTCTTGGCTAAATAAATAGGTTTTTAGCCTAGACTTAAACACTGAGACCGTGTCTGAGTCCTGAACATTAATTTGAAGACTATTCCATAACTTTGGGGCTTTGTGAGAAAAAGCTCTGCCCCCTGCTGTAGTATTCATAATATGTGGTACTGACAAGCAGCCTGCATCTTTTGATCGTAAGCATGGCGGATCGTAAGACTCATTTCATTCAGATATATTTGAGACCTATATGAGATTATAGGCACCATATGACTGTAGAGTCCCAGGGTAAGTACTATGGAAGTACTTTGGTGAATACCTTGTTAGATACTTGGCTCATTAGTGGGTACCATGGTAGTACTATGGCTGTACTTTGGTGAACACCATGGTAATTATTGGGCACAGCTGTGGCTACCAAACTTCAGCAGGTATCCAATATGGTATGCTTTTATGTACTATAACACATTAGATATGCAATCACTACCCATAGTGTCTACCCTGTAAGTGCCATGATATTCACTACAGTATTGTGTATAAACCTTTTGAAGAGAATCATAACAGGTAAAATGGCACTGCAGAGGTTACTATAGCATAGCCATTGTAAGTGTACTGTAGTACCAATGTCCAAAATATGCACCATGATGTACCAAATCAGCAAATGAGTTCCATTGCACTATATACCTACATATAGGTCATGCTGTGCAAAACTTTATCTTCATTTACCTTCATCAGGAGATAGAAGAAGGATCATCAGTTTGAGAATAGCAGTATGTTCCTGAAATGCTGAATGCCAGGAATGCTGACTGTGTGTGTATATATATATATACATATACTTTTGTCATGCTCATACTTTTGGAAGGAAAGATATGAACTTTCCTTTAACATTGAAAAGAAAATGGCGGATGCTGCTCAAGCTTCTTTAACAACCCAATTTCTGTCTATAAACTCATCACTTACATACTGTATTTGCAATCAAAACATTAGATGACCTGCAAATTGAATTTCAAGCTTAAAATGAGTAAAAAATATACGAGCACATATATGAGTGTCGTACTGTTATATTTTTTTATATTGATATATTTTCCCATATTCAAGACTTTTTCACTTGCTAAGTTTTTTTTTCTTCATATTGTAAGAGATATGAGCTACAGAAATTAAAGATATTTCCTTTGGGAAAGTAATACATACGCGACTATCACAGCTTTTATTTCATTAAGGATCAGGATGAGAGTTTGTAATGTGTTTCTTATATATATTACCAAAAAAAGAGTCAAAGAGTTCAGTTCATGGGGAGACTTTTCTTCTTTTACAATCATTTAAATATTATTCTGCTTCCAGAAATCTATACAAATGCCAGAATGAGATTTCAAAGTATTCATGTAAGACGTCTTTTTTCCACACCCACACTTAAATATCTTGGTGGTGACTGACTGCACAGTGCAAATATGTTTAATTCTAAATTCAATGCCATCATTTTCGGCTTCATTGAATATAAGAGAAGCTATTCTAAAGATTAAAGGTTAGATTCTTGCACATATTTTTTTTTCATAATGAGTGAAAGTATGTAGATTGCAATTCTAAACTGTTTCATTGCATTTTTACCATTCAGGCTTGATATTTAATCAACTCTGCATGTCTTTAGTGTCGTTCATGCTTTTGTTAAGTAAAAAAAAAAAAGAAAAAGAAAGAAATCCTTTCATTGCTTCCAGAGTGAAAGGCGTTCAGGGAAACTGCATTTAAGGTCGGAAAGTATCAGATAATGAAGAAAAGCAGGAGGGAAAAGAAATCACTCACTTCTAACTCTTAGACTTTTTGTTATGATTAAAAGTAAGAAATGATGCTGACCCTGACTTCTATAAACAAGTTATTTTCCATAAAAAAAATCTCTGGGATATGCCAGTATTAAACACATAAAAATGTATTAATTACACACAATCTCTAATAATGGGCCTCATTTTTCAAGAAGACTATAAAGAGATTTATTCGTAAATTAGTGCAGTATATACAGTGCAGGTGACATGGTGGTGTAGTGGTTATCACTGTGGCCTTGCACCTCCAGTGTCAAGGGTTTGATTCCCTCCTCTGGTCTGTGTGCGTGGAGTTTGCATGTTCTCCCCGTGTTTCAAGGGTTTCCGCAAGGTACTCTGGTTTCCTCCCAGATTCCAAGCCATGTATATTAAGCTAATTTGTGTTCCCAAATTGGGAAGTGTGTGTGTATTTTATATATATATAATAATAATCAGTCAATAATTGGTGGGACAACCTTTTGCTTAACATATAATGTCAATTACAGTTTGTGCCATAAGAATGTATACCATTTTATAAGGAAATTAGCTGCTTAGTTGACTTTAGCATTCTGAAGAACACATCTGTCACACCTGCTTCTTTGTACATGCATGCAATGTATTTTTTAACAGTTTGGAAATCACTTATTTATTTATATAAAATAAAATAAATGTATTTGATGAATTACATATACATATTGTGTGTATATACTGTATACTGTAATATATATATATATATATATATATATATAAAACATATGTATTTGTACTTAAAAACACAGGGTGTCTATGATTTTGTCTATGATAGTACAGTAAAAAGTAAAATTAATTTCTTCATAAACCCCAAGTACAAGGTTGGGATCAGAGCACAGCAACAGCCATGATATGGCACCTAGGAGCAGACGGTATTAAGGACCTTGCCCAAGAGCCTAACAGTGGCAACTTGGAGGAACTGCCGACTTTCTGATCAGTAACCCAGAACCTTAACGCCTGAGCTACCATTGCCCTTTCCTCATCCCATTTGTTTAATTATTTATGGCGTTGTATAAAATCATGGCAGGGTATAAATAACCACTGTTTAATGTGCGACACTTTTTATTAGAACCTGCACAGTGACTAATAAATGACAGATCTGGTACTGTATGTCTGTCTTAAGATGTAACGTGTCATGTATATGCTCTTTTCCTCTTAAGATATAATATTATTATTTTCTAATTGCTGGATTTCTAGCTAAGAGACACTTTGAAGTAAAAAAAAAAAAAAAAAGCTGTAAATGGCGAGGACAGTGTTACACACAATAAAGTGCTAACATTGGTAATCTCTCGCTGTAACACACTTTTTCTTGAACATAATGAATCAGGTATGAGACAAAGAACATGCTTATGTGGTCAGAGAGCCATCTACTTCATGTCCTCCTTTCTTTGTTCATCATCCTGTCCTTGTTGATTATGCGGCAAACCATTGTACTTTTTTCCCCCTTTTTATGAACACAAAAATCTTATTATTTTCCTATTACCTACATGCTTACTAACTGGTACAGTATGTACAGTATTTAGGTTCCACCTGTTTTCTGGTGTGTTTTTTTTCTTTTCTTTTCTTTTTTTTTTTAGAGACACTCTACCTGTCTTTTTGATGACAGAAAAGCTTTTCTCTTTTGTTTATGATATCTTCCTGTGTTTTGACCCTAACCATGAATCATGAAGACAGTTTTAGGAGAGCATTAATAAAGAGACTCTTCGAACTGTCTTAATGACTCTGGGTTCCATTTTTTACAGGAGCTGACAAGAATGAAAAATGAACAACTACATTTAAAAATATGAAATAAAGGGGAAAATGCTGGAAAAAAAGAACAAAGGTTGATTTTTTTTAAGATAATACATGCACACACACAGTTTATAATAAATCAGTATTCCAATAAGAGTAAATTCTAAAGGTGTTGAAATGTTATGAAATATTTAGAAGCTTTGAACTTCAAATCCTCAAACTCAAACCTTCAGTTTCATCTGAGGATATAAAAGATTTACTCCAGACATGTTTAATAATATATTGTCTATGAGTCATCACATTTGTCTTTAATGCTGTCTGTAGGACAGAGATGAGCAAACACACAGATATTTCAGGTAATGATGATCGTACGGTCTCTCCATCATTCTAAACAGGTGTAATGTGTCTGTCTTTTATTGCACCTGGTAAATGCAAAGCCACTTAGGCTTAATTCAGAGGCTTTTAAAAGCCCAGGCTTTGTCCACTACTAGGACAAGAAAATACATGGATGAATGGATGGATGGATGGATATCTGTTTAGGATTTTCACATATCATGTTTCAATGGAAACTTTCCATCCTATCCATATATTGACACGTTCATGTCCATACAGTAAATACTAAACACTTAATAGGGATGACTTCAGAGTTTTTAGTAAACACCCCAGACATTTCTCCTTATAATGCAGTCATCTTCACTGAGTAATTAATATCTTAGTTTGGATAAGACAGCCTGTGGGCTACTCTGCATGGCCACTGCATAATAGAGAGAGAGAGAGAGAGAGAGAGAATTAAGCAATAATTCAGCTGCTCTCTCCTCAGTATGGCGGACCATATCAACCTTTATCCATGCTGCGACCAACAGTTAGTGTAATTAACAATTGTAGGTTACCATTGACATTGAGTGATACACACAGTATGCTGTAGTTAAACATCCCAGTAATGTTACCATCCATTATCACCAGTCATAGAAAGCCTCTCTTCCAATCACATTGCTTGGTTGGGACTAACCGTTGCATAATTCAACATGGTTTCGGAGGAGAATGGGGCAGAATGTTTCAATCTAACAGGATGTCTTGAATAATCACCCTTTACAACCATGGTGAACAGAAAAGCAAATCTGAATGCACATACATTAAATCTTCAGAAATTCATGTTGAATTTCACTCATGTAAGCTAACAGTGAAAACCTAAGGCTGGGCACAGGATCACTGAAATTAGACTGCTGAATATTATACAAATATCAATTCATTTTAATAAATGTTGCAGTAGTGCTGCAACATTTACCATTTAAAAGCATGAATCCAGCCTGTCAGATTCATAATATTTTTGGTTGGTGGTGGTCATGTAATGGTTTTGTGTAGAAGAAAAGATTCTCAGTATGAATGTATGGCTAACAAAGATGCTGCATTTTTGTGATCATATCAACTTGCATCAGAAACTCCATAGACTCCAAGCAATCAAGAATTAAGGGTAAATGAAAGCAAAAGTTATACACTGCATTAGTAGGGTGTTCCTAATAAAGTGACCACTCAGTGTGTATCAAACTAAATCGTAGTGTTGCCGAAACAAACTCACTTTGCATTTACACCAGCCCCTGACTCTTCTGCAATAAACACAGACACAGCTGTGCTTGAATATGAATCATTATTCGCAGCCTCGGCCGCCGGAGATATTAGTCTTCCGAGGTTCCAATTTATGCACGAAAGCATCCACTCAGGTGCTGTCATCTTAATTGTGCTATGATTACTGGTTGAAAATTATAACCAGGGAAAAAAAAGAATTGGCATAAGGAAGGACAGTAATATAATAATGTATAATAATTATCATTATTTTGCAGGATCTGTTAACACAACCCAACAAATATCATCCAAGAACTGAAAGCGTGGATGAATGGCTCGTCATGCAAGAGCTGTGAAAGCCAATATGGAATCTCTTCTTATTTTGTGTCTCATTTGGATTGGATAAGACCAGGCTTGATTCACATCTCTGTGTGCATGGAGTTTGCATGTTCTCCCCGTGCTTGGTGGGTTTCCTCCGGGTACAGTAGGTTAGGCTAATTGGTTAGCCTAATAGGTTAATTAGGTTAGTTCCCAAATTGCCCATAGTGTGTGAATGAGTGTGTGAGTGTGTGTATGTGTGTGCGCCCTGTGATGGGTTGGCACCCTGTCCAGGGTGTACGCCTGCATCATGCCCTAAGCCTCCTGGGATAGTCCAGGACCCCGTGACCGTGAATACAGGATAAAGTGGTTTAGAAGATGAGTGAGTGAGTGAAAATTTGCTTTCTGCCTGGATAATTATCGTAGTTAATCAATCAAACAAACTGATTAGTCAGCAGGGGTTGATTTAATTTTTATATGACATCCACTGTGACAGTAATTCAAATTACAGGTTTATATTCATGAGCTCATTCTAATTAATATGTGATTGAATCGTCACCATGGAAACCATTCACATCCACTTGCATGGACGATGCTCCAAATAAATGGATTTTGTTGTTGTTGTTGTTGTTGTTTTACATGTCACAGAAATGTCTTTAGGAAAAAGGACTTTATTGTCTTGAATGTAATGTCATATTAAATGTCATTTAATGTCTTTTTTTTTTTTACCTCGGAGGCACCTGTTTGTGTTGTAATCTAGGTTTCATGGATGTTCTGTAACACCTATAAATAATTATAACCTAATTATAATCAAAATATTTTTAAATGTCATCATCCTACACCACCAGTTGCAGGGTGTTATGCGATTTCAAGTGTTCATATGACTATAGTGTACTATTCTTTATGGCTTTTGGACACAACTGCAATACATAAGGCAGTAAACAGGGCAGTGTATAGGAACAATATCTGTTACTGTTTCTTGTTATGCTTGTATCGACGGTCAAGTGTAAAAATCTGTATTGCATAAAATTAAGGCCATACCAAAAGTAATGCAAAACTGGGCATGAGTATCATTTTATTAAGGTTGTTCAAATTCCATACGTTGGTAGAAATAGATATACTCTTCCTCTGTATGGAGGTGTTCAACATAATCTCCATCACAAGTGATGCGTTCAAAGAGGATTCAAGAGTTGGGGTCACCATTCGTTCAAATGCCTCATTTCTTATACAGACACTTTTGTATAGAGAAAGAGTTACTCTGTCAACATGTGCAATTTGAAACTTTTGGTATAGATCTTGTAGGGAAAAAAATTATTTACTAATAATCAATCATTTTGACATTGGTCAACACAGGTCATGTAGACTATATAACTTGCGTATTTATTCTACTTTGCCAGTTGAGGTCTGAAGACTAAGATACTTATATTTTTCATTCCAATATCCATGTTTTTGAAAACCTTTTATTCTGTGTAGGCATGGTGGGGGCATGGACCCTGTACCAGGGAACTTGCACTACAAGTAAGGGGATGCACACAAACGAACACTCTGGTAAATTAAGAAACACTAAACAGCCTACACTGTATGTCTCTAGACTCTGGGAGGAAACCAGGGTACTCAGAGGAAACCCCCACCCAAGCACTGGGAGGACATGCAGACACAGATCAGAGATTTAAACCCTGAACCCTGGAGGTGTGAGATGACAGCACTAAATTAATCAACCGTACCACGCTTTTCATGTATTATTTCATTTCGAACCTCTTGGAAGCACATCAAGCATGCAGACTTCAGGATGCAAATTTCCTGATAGTTGTCTTTAGGTTTAATCTTGCCGGGCCAGAAGGGCGAAGGGCTTATTCAAATTTGTTTGTGTTATCTTCACGTAAGCATTTAACTCGCCAGCTATTTTAAAACTTTTGCCTTTTATTTCACGCTTCTGATGTTGACTACATTTGAACTGCTAAACTATTCTCTATGTGATGTAATAGGAACAAAGGCAAATGCAACACAACTTCATTGGCGAAATCAAAGGGATTTGATATTAGAGTTGTGCAAAGAAAGAGAAACTGAAATCTGCCAAATTAACCCAGTTAATAGCTCAGTTACATCTTTGATCTGTTGATTTCCTTATATTTGACATGGGAATGCCTGTTCTTTCCTTTTTGTTTAAACATGTCTTGATTTTTTTTTCTAATAAATGTGCGTACCGAACAACTTAAATGCACTCACTCACTCACTCATCGTCTATACCGCTGTATACAGGATATCTCAGGAGACTTGGGGCACAAGGCGGGGTACACCCTGGACAGGGTGCCAACCCATAGTAGGGCACACTTACACACACATTTTCATGCTACAGGCAATTTGGGAATGCCAATTATCTCTGTCTTTGGACTGTGGAGGAAACCGGAGTGCCCGGAGGAAACCCACCAAGCAGAGGGAGAACATGCAAACTCCATACACACAGAGAGGAAAATCGAACCTGGACCCTGGAGGTGCAAGGCGACAGTACTAACCACTAACCCACCTGGAGATCATGCCTAAGATCATATTATGTCTATAGAAAGATAAAATGGTGTTCTCATATTCATTAAGGAAAAAGACACCCATGAAATGAAGTCACTGAATGTGACACAGTGTTCTTGCCAGTTTAACGAGCTCATAAAGAACAGCATAACCTTGGAACAGTTGGTAAATATTTAAATAGGCATAAACTCAACTTCATAATTAAACCCAATCAATGAAAGGATGAGCTAGTGATAGTAAGTATATTACACGGGATTACTAATAAATACAGTGGTGTGAAAAACTATTTGCCCCCCTCCTGATTTCTTATTCTTTTGCATGTTTGTCACACAAAATGTTT